>JAECMU010033900.1:0-11023 GCA_016106625.1 Dracogyra subfuscus | reverse complement strand
GGGGTGCTTATAGTACCATTCGATGTTTTGATTGGCAGCAGGTAGACACTTGGGACTACCGACTAAAACAAAACATCGGAAGTACATGAATGCAATATTAATAATAATAATTTAACATGCACACGCATGTGCAATATCATGAATATGTGTATGTGCAACACGAATCGGAGAATAGTAAATAAGAAAAAACAAACATAACTAAATGAAAAGGTATTTATTAAAAGAAAAGAAAAAAAGTTTTTGTGTCACATCTGATAGTTGTACAAACAACATTCAGGTCAGGTAAATTTATTTACGTGCGTCCATCTGTCATCAGATAACTGTTCAAGCACGCTCCCATTGGGAGCCATCTCTGACAAGAGCCAGATGCCAATCTTGCTGAAGAGCAGGGGAATGGAGTAGTACTAGTAATGCACTTGGCGCTCTTAATTTACGTATTTACATCACGTTATACTCTATTAATATGTAATATTAGTAGCAACATTACATAAAGTGTGGCCATTCTACAACTTCCGAATTCATCGCCCCCAACCCCTATTCATTGCTCTGAACCATAACCCAAATCCTGAAATTAAAAATAAGATAAGTTATATATGGTGCCGTTTTAGCCATGATAGGTTCTGTTTTCGCGAACCAAAATTGTTCCGTTTTCACCAAAGAAAATGGTTCTGTTTTGCCACAGTTCCGTTTTAGCCTTTACCCCCAGGAAGTGTGGAAACTTAACTTGTATTCATGAACGGAAAACTTGTATGAAAAACGAATTCGTATGTAAAAAAAGAACGGTGAACTCGTATGAGAATGTAAGGATATGCAGATATATACTTTGATATTTTTCTTAAATGTGTATTTTGACACTTGTTTTGTATACAGGGCATAAAATTTCATTTTTTTAGACACCCGATATGTCATTCGTGTGGTTTTAGTGTTTACACAAACAATTGTTTTTCCCCAGTAGTGCACATACACACGAAAATGTTAATGGGCTACGGTAATCAAACGATAAAGTAATATCATAAATATGAACGATTTTTGTATGTGTAGCTGTTCTTCAAATTTACTATCATAAATACTCCCTCCCCCACCCCCCCCCCTACCCCCCCAAAAAAAAAGAAAAAGGTAAGTAAATAATAATAAAACAATTCCAGGCTAGGACCAACTTGAAAGCACACTACTCCATCGGTTGCAGGGACCGCACATTGTAAAAAATAGTGGTACTTTTCGAGGTTGCTAGATTCTCTTTTTAAATTCACCTGTGAAGGACATTTAAAACAAATATAACACACATAACAAAAACAGTGGTACAGCCATGGTCTGCGTCACACCTGGGTTCTTTTACAAGGGAGTACCTGTTGGCACCAAACAATAGTCTGAATAAAAAGATAATAGACAGGGATTTCCCGCAATCGGAACACCTCATCACATTCCGCTAAGTAGCTAAATCTCGATTTTTGCCATCAATAAATTCATAGGTATCAATTTATTTTTCTTCCAACCACCAGGCGAAATAAAAAAATATTTAAGTCCTAGGAAATCCCGATTGTGTTTATGCGTGTAGTGTTTTACATTTAAAACATGTTCCAGATAAGATATTGTTTTAAAAAATTGAGATAAAATAGGATATATGTCTATTTTGTTGGCTGAAACTCAGGACAGTCTCTTTAATTTCCGAACAGCATATGATTTTGTGCATGTAGTTAAATTATCAAAGGGAACATGCAACTATGTTACTAAATGTTTTGGAGACTTCTAAAGACCGCGCCGACTTTTATCACTTGACTTTGTATCGCATGCGATTTTGATTTCAAACGAATACATTGCATATTTCTCACACGGGCAAAGTAGGCTTATTTTCTCCCAAAAAAACTTTTTTTTTTTTTTTTTTTTACGAACGATTACAGCTTTTGCACGAACGATCTGTCGTTTATGTTGATATTGGTTTTACATTACCGACAGACAAACGACAAGATCGTTCGTGCCAAATTTTATGCCCTGGTATACAATATGTGCTTCTTATTTATGTCCCCATCAGTCAGCTCTTTGTGTGTCAATCGCAATTTGTGCGTCAACAGCAGTCACCTATTTTCGTGTCGCCTGTGGTCACCTACAGGGAATAATTTGTTGGGGTTCGCATCGCAGTTTACTAGTCATTCTAGCTCATGTGTAAACCAATTTCACTCTATGGATTGCTGTTACTGCGAACCAAATAATCTAATCGCTTCCGCGGTTTAAGCAAAATTACCATCGTGTTTTTTGTGTGTTTTTTCATTCTTTCAGTTGGCAAAGTGCGGCTTGAATAATTCAATGTTAGAATGTCACATTCAATATTCAATCGAAATTTCAATGATGTTACGTGTATTCGGTAAAACTCGGAATTAATACCGGTAGTTGACTGTCTGTGTTCTAAAAATAACTTTTGTGCTGACGTCACTTGTGCAAAACATGGATCAAATTGGATTCGCAAAATTGACCCAAGGGAGAAGTGGTTACGTTATGAAAAGGAAAATGAGTTTCAATCTTTTAAATTTTCAAGTATGCACATATTTTGAAAAATAACCTGAATTTGCAGTTTCCTGTCAATATTCCCATGGTATTTATCGATATAAAACAGCTTTTTCACGCCATTTTATAAAAACATGATCTAAGTGTGTTACAGGTTTGTAGATTAACCAAAATTATAATTTATTTTCGCTGGATCAGTGGATGGAACTAGGGTGTGCGACTTTAAAAAAAGTTGAAGAATACTTTGTCCCCTGAGTCTACTACTTAGCATGTACACAAAACCGATAACACTGAAACTTTCAATCAAGGTACACAACTCATTTTATTATGGTGCACATCAAATGATGATTTATTCATACTCCGCAGTTTATCTTATTGCTTAGAATACATCCTGAAGACATGTAGATAACAAAATATCTTGGTATCTGAAGGGATTCATTGTGCTGTCCATAACTTACATGCTTGAGCCTACATGGAAACTGCTAATTAAATATACAAATGTGCTAATCAAAACACAAACTGATTAGCAGAAAGCACTAACCACACATCAAGAGCATCCTTGCCCAAATGACCAGACAATTTTTGCCCCATACAATTAAGTCTTCCATACGAGTTCACTTGTGGATTTCCATACGAGTTCACTGCATTTTCCCCCATACAAGAAAGTTTTCCATATGAGTTCACTGCAAGCCTTTGAGTCTTAGATGCTCAAATGGATGGGTCGAAGGTAGTTCAGAAAATCAAAATAATTACCAAATGGGCCTAGTTAAAAGTGTACTAGGTGTCAATAAACATAGGCCATCTTTGGGTATTGAATTTACCCTCCCTCCCCCTTTGGGTATTGAATTTACCCCCACCCCCTCTTAACAAATAAAATTAAAATGTTATGTTAGATTAATGTTGACTACAGTCACTCTTCACACCTTCAGCATGGTAACCCTTGTTTTGGCTTCATACGCAATAAATATAACATGTGTTGCTGTAATTTCATATTTCGTAAAAGCTACAACATACTTTAATGAAAAGATTTTCTTCAAACATATTCAGGTGCACTAGTAATGTTAAAAAAACAACAACATTCAATTTTGCACTGGAATTTGTTCAGTGTTCTGATAACGGAAATGTCATGTTACATTGTACTTGGTTTAAATATATGGTTATTGTAAGGAGATGCAAAGTGACATCATTGGAATACTGAGGTCATTAAAATTCAAAATTAGCTATATTATTGCAATGCTTCGCCACATCACTGGATCATGAATGCAGAATATACTTGACAAATTTCTACAGTGTTACTATTTTGTATATTGAAATTTATGATTTGTTCCAGTTTAAAATATCTTGCATTCCAGGATTTGTGTTAAAATTGTTTGTAAAAAAATTTCTTAATTTATTGGTTTTAGCAACAATTTGTTTCATTTGGTTTATAAACATGTGCATGGTTTTAGCAACAATTCGTTTCATTTGGTTTATAAACATGTGCATACTGCATCACTACTGGCATTGATATGGTCAAAAACTAATTTAAAAATGCATTTTAAAACATACTGCATTGAACTGCTGCAACACAGAAATACTTCATTTTGTCTGACCGACACAATGACCTATAATATTAAGTTTGTGACTGTCGGAGCTTCACAAATGACAAATTGGTACTGGACAACATCCATGATCAGCCACTTATTTCCAGACCTGAACTATATCCCAGTATGAGTATCATGTATGCCGCTTTTATCACAAACTGTTATATACTCGAGATTACCAGACATAACATTCCCACTTTAAATAGACAGTATTGTTTTGATTATATATGTACAAGATTAAAATACAAAAAATCTTTTATATTTTACAGAACTGTTCTGGCTATAGCAGGAGAAGATTTTGCTGTGATTGCTTCAGACACCAGGCTCAGTGATGGTTTCTCCATTTATTCTAGAGATGTTCCCAAGGTTTACAAGTTGTAAGAACTCTTTTCTCCTAGATTCAACCTTCTGTTCTCACCATTTTTTATGTCTTACACCCCATAGATCGGTCATAAGATTTTTTTATTAGCAGACTAATTTTAGGGGGCTTAAAAGTATACCCCTCATCGGGATTTCTGCAACAGAGTAAAATTGTTATGATGCCATACCCAAATTTGTTTGAAGATTTAATAAAAAAAATTAAGTTAACCTTTTGACAAAATTAATGACTTATCATTATTCATATATTGTATGATTTTCTTAACCCTAACCCATTATTTTTCTTGGGGAGGCCTCCCGTACTCCGTGTCGACTGCAGTTGCATTAATTCAACACACATGTTGTAAATATTCAATTTCATAGTGCTATACCCATAAATGTGTTTCTGGCAAAAACACTGCTCACTGCATTCAGTAAGGTTTAGCCTTTAGGGGATCCCAGAAAGTCTTTTAAGATTCCGTTAGGAGCCTAGGTGATTAACACTATTGTTTTAGCACCATTTCAAATATTGTTTCACTGGTCCTTGATCGTTCAACACCATTTATGGGAGGTTATCATGTTTCCGTATTAGCATTGCTAAGAGTAGCTAAGCTGCTTATTACTTCTTAACATCCCTTAAAAACATGTTGCTTTGTTATGCTAGGAATACACTGCACGATTATTATTTTATAGTTGGTTATTGGTTACAACCCGATAGGCAGGCCGAGGCCCTATGGTAATGACAGGTGTCGATTAACAGTTTTATTGCTGGTGTCTTCGATGTTGCTTGTAATAAATTGTAACAAAAAGTGCAAGAAACAGTTCAAAATTTGAATCTTACATGTGTGTAATTCTTATGCAATAAGCAATTGTTGTGTCTTCACAGAATCGTAGCCATCAAACGATAATTTTGCAGTCTTCACACCATTAGATGTTCTAAACAAAATACCTCATTTTAATAAAAAATCACCAATTTAATTATACATTTATATCTGCATGGGTGAAACATTTCCAGCATATGCTGGATTTTCCAGTTTTTTTGGGTCTCTAAGGGTCATGGCTTTTCCCTGGAATATCAAGAAGTTCTAACACGCATAATTATTTTCAGGTTTTTCAAAATTTTCAACTTTCACCCATGTATCTGTACATGTATTTTATCCAGTTACAATTAATATCATAAAGCTGAAAAATATACATGTAGACATCTCTGTCATTCATTGTTTTAACTATTTTAATTTTAGAACAGACAAAACTGTATTGGGAGCATGTGGTTTCCATGGTGATGTCCTAACACTAACAAAGATCTTGACAGCTAGACTGAAGGTTAGTTTGTATATAAAGAATGTATATCTTAATGTAGTTACGTTTTCATTTTTCTTTGGAGCATTTACTCCTAGTGGTGAAAGGGTAAATATTTGGTAAAATTACAAATTTGATATTTGCATATAATTTTGGCATTTATAGAATAAATACTTGTTTGTAACAAATTATTAGCATAATGTCATAGTGAAGTAATATTGCATTAGTTTTTATCTAGTTTAATACAAAACAAAACAAAACAGAAAGGTTTGGTGGGGGCGGGTCTTAAAAAATAAATGTTTATTAATTCAGTATAATATTATGAAGTAAACAGATAAAAGCAAGTTATTTTTAGTATTTTAACTTAATACATACATGTACATATTTTCACACTATTGACAGATTAATGTTTTTACATATTAATCCTGCAGATTTTGATAGCACATTTCATATCTTTTCAGATTTATGGTCATGAGCACAACCGGAAAATGACAACATCTGCTATTGCTGCAATGCTGTCAACTATGTTGTACTACAGGAGATTTTTTCCATATTATGTGTACAATATCCTAGCAGGAGTTGACCAGGATGGTAATCATATGTTGTAATTATTGAGGCAATTTTGAGAAACTGAATCGATGTTCAGGGATACTACCATTGCTAATTTTATATTTGTGTATATTTATAATCCCCCATCCTCCCTGTCTTAGATATTCTAGCAGGTCAGAATAACACCTTTAAACCAACATTCATTCTTTGTCTTCCAGCCCAATCATTCAAATAATAGTTAACCCATGGTTGAGAGAAAATTGCATACCCAATTTTACATCTGTGCACATACAGGGGACAATATTTCGAAATCTGAGGTAACCGGAAGTCGGTTCACATGGTTTTTACCTAGGTAACCCCAATTGTTCGGTTACGTGAATTATATTTGCGTAACCCGTGGGTTATCCGATCAGTTACCTCAAAATTACGTTGAAATTATATTTTAAATACATAGTTTTTAGCTGAAACATAAAGTTAAAACAAATACAAAAGAAAACATTTAAAACAGAAAAAAAAAAAAAGAAGTCTTTAGTGCTTGCTTAACCGGCCTTGGTGGCGTCATGGTTAGGCCATAGGTCCACAGGTACTGGGTTCGAATCTCGGTCGAGGCATGGCATTTTTAATCCAGATACCGACTCCAAACCCTGAGTGAGTGTTCCGAAGGCTCAGTGGGTAGGTGTAAATCACTTGCACCAAACAGTGATCCATAACTGGTTCAACAAAGGCCATGGTTTGTGAGAAGCGCAAATAAAAGATCATAAAAGCGTACCCGAGCGGGGGGATTCAAGGCCCTCCCCCTGTGAACATTTTGAAACTCTGGATGCCTGCAGGTTCATTCTAAGCCTTTTTTTTTTTTTTTAATCTTTTTTGTTTGGTCAGTTTTAAGAGGATATTTTATAGAACAATTACAAACAGCCTCTACCTATTCCCAGATTTTGTTTTTGCATTACGCACATGAGTACTGTGCGTAATGGGCGATTTGCGGTGGCTATGCTACTGTCACTTTATCGATGGTACCACAGTGACGTTCCAAATGGTTTTAAAGCTCATTATGCGATGTTAGTATTTGTCAATTTTTTTTCACACTTTTGGATTCCTGTTTATGTTAAAAGTGTTTTAACATATGTAAAATTATAGCCAATCCAATAGTATGTCTACATATATTCCTTTAGAGATAGAATAGCAGCAGATAATTTAGCCCTCCCAAGCGGTCCGAGTACATTTAAAAAAAACTATAGACTGGTTGCAAATATCAAGTTTAAAACATTAGTCAGAATACCAGTAGTATTTCTGATTGAATAAACGTCCTGTAATCGTGAAGTTTGCAAGTTATTATTACTGAACGTTCTCAGGCCATGACGTAACCGATTTGCGGTTCGCGTAAATTTAATTTTGTGTAACCGACACGTGAACAGAACGGCGGTTCGTGTGAAATATTGTGCCCTGAAATAGTGATTAAAGAAACCTGTTGCAAATTAATTATCAGTAAGATTATGAGTAGTAATTGTGAAGCTATTGGTTAATTTTCTCAGAAATAGTTAAAATATAGACATTACACTAACCCATGTTTTAATAAATAGGCTCTGGTGATTGTTTAGTAATGTTCATAATTCATTTAAATTCTTTTGACCTTCTAGGCAAAGGTTGTGTCTACAGCTTTGACCCTGTTGGGTCTTACGAGAGAGAAGCTTACAGGGCGGGTGGCACAGCCAGTGCAATGCTGCAGCCTCTGCTTGATAACCAGGTAATACTTGCACTAGAAGACAGGTTACCTACAAGTCTGCCATTATGTATTAAAACAGTTGGATTGGGTGTTATATGATTATTTCTTGCATGTATACCAGATAGAGGTATCCTTCCGTTTCTAGCAGGAAAGATGGGCCTGTCTTTTCCTCTGAATCAATAGCTGACACATGCAATATAATGTTGTTTAGCCAAAATGTCACTAGTTTATCCTCAGTATAAGTGAATATGAACCAAAAAAACCATATTGTTGGACAGAAAACATTGACACGTTGCGATTCACTATGCAAGTTTTAGACATGGCTACACGGGAAACAGTAATGAAAATCTATTTTTAATTGACTAGAAATATTGCTAATTAAAATTTTAAAACAAGGTGTTCCCTGTTGGTTCTTGGAAGGAAGGAATTTCACATCTGTGACCCATTGGAATACATTTTCCTAAGTCCTGCCATAAGTTGTGCTCGTTACAATTTCTAAATCAATATATTATTATATTTATGCAGATTGGCTTCAAGAACATGCAAGGTGTGAAGAAAGTTCCACATGGTCAGGAGAAAACCGTCAGTCTAGTAAAAGACGTCTTCATTTCTGCTGCCGAGAGAGACATATACACAGGAGATTCAATCATAATCAGTGTTGTCAATAAAGATGGAGTTAAAACAGAGACATTTCAACTACGTAAAGACTGATATTATTGTGTGCAGTTTACTCTGTGCATATGGACTTGAGTGACACGTTTCACCCATATTGTTGGTTTCAAAGACATGCATCATCTGTTTGGACTAATTCCAAAAATTTATCACGTTACTGTATTGTTTTGAATTATATGTCAGTCACTTTCATCTAGTACCATATAATAAAAAACAATTCCACAAGTAAAATGTGTATGCTGGTTTTGTCATGACCTAGTTTTGATGTATCTGGTACCATTATTAATGCCCAGAGGGGAGTATAGGTTTCGTCTCTCCCGTCTGTCTGTCCCACATGTAATTTTCCAGATTTTTTTGTCATGAGATATTGAGAAAATTTTGTTTAGCTTTATCACAATTTGTTTCAGATCAAATCAAGTTTGACTTTATGGTGATTTACCAATTTTGATAAACCCTTGAACTTCAGAGATAAGAAATTTGGGTTTCTAGATTTATTATTGTTCCTTTTCAAATCAAATCTTTGTTATCATGGGAGATTTTAATGCTCACCATTCTTTGTGGGGATGCGATGACATAAATAATAGAGGTAAGCAATTAGAAGACTTAATTCTCAAAAATGACTTAATATTACTTAATGATAAAAGTCATACATACTTTCATCCTGCAAGTGGTTCTTTCTCATTCATTGATTTAACCCTTTGTAGTCCGTCACTTTGTCTTGATTTCTCCTGGAGAGTTTGTCCAGACCCTTGCGGTAGTGACCACCTTCAAATGTTTTTGGAGAATGATGGACCTCCATCACTTGAAAGGGCTCAGAGATGGATGTTGACGGGGGCAAACTGGGATCAATGTCGGGACCTATGCAGTGCTAAACTGCAACAAACTGCCATGCTTGGTGCCGATGATCCCATGTCTTTGTTTACCTCCATCTTAAAATATATTGCAGAGGAAACTATTCCTAAGACTTCGGCAGTACCAAAGCATTTCAACAAACCATGGTTCAATGAGACATGCAAATATGCAATCAAAGAGCAAAACAGGACCCTCGAGAAGTTCAAACGCGAACCTACCGGGGATAACCTGAACACTTATCGCATTGCTCGGGCAAAGGCTCGTAAAGCTATCAGACAGAGTAAGAAGTCATCTTGGAAAAATTATGTCTCCAAGTTGAATTCTCAAACATCTGTGAAATCTGTGTGGAATAGGATACGTAAAATCAAAGGAAAAGAATCCAATAATACAGTTCGACATTTGTCTGTCAATGACATGGATGTGACGTCTCATCGTGACATTGCCAATGCCTTGGCAGACAATTTCTCTCATAACTCTTCTTCTTTTAGTACAGATGCTTTTACATCTGTCGGAAATAAAGCTGAAAAGCAACCTATTAACTTTTCATCTAAAAATGATGAAGTATATAATAAGCACTTCTCTTTGGAGGAGTTGCAGGATGCTCTGCGTAGAGCCCATGATACTTCGGTAGGACCAGATGAAATACATTACCAACTCTTAAAACACTTACCTGAATCATTCTTAATGGTTCTGTTAAATATCTTTAACAAAATCTGGATTTCGGGTGACTTTCCTTTTGACTGGAGAAAAGCCATTGTCATTCCTATTCCTAAGCCTGGTAAGGATCCAACAAATCCTACCAGTTATCGCCCTATTGCTTTGACAAGTTGCATTTGTAAAACCATGGAACGAATATCAACCGTAGACTTGTCTGGTATCTCGAGTCCCACAAATTGCTTACTAACGTGCAGTGTGGGTTCAGGACTAGACGTAGCACGGTTGATCATCTTGTTAGATTTGAAACGTTTTGTAGGGATGCTTTTATCCATAATCAACATTTGGTATCGGTCTTTTTTTACCTCGAGAAAGCTTATAATACCATGTGGAAGTATGGGATTTTGAAAGACCTTCATGGCATGGGCTTAAGAGGCCGTATGCTTGACTTTATCTCACATTTCTTACAGAATAGGTCTTTCAAGGTACGAGTGGGATCTACGTTATCAGATTCTCACTCTGTTAAAATTAACAGCACCACCCAGAGTTTAAAAGCTGGCGTTAATTAACTTGATATGTCGATAAATTTTCAGATTTGCTACAGGTCGTCCAGTATGAGTATCATTGAACGTCAGTTGCAGCTTTGTTTGAATAAACTTCAACAATGGGCAACTGACAATGGATTTCGATTCTCAAAGTCAAAAACAGTCTGTATGCATATCTGCCAGAAAAGAGGTCACCATTTAGACCCTCAGCTGTTTCTGGACAAAAATCCAGTTCCAGTTGTGGAGGAGACCAAATTTCTGGGGGTTATTTTTGACAGGAGGCTATCTTT
>JAECMU010033893.1:0-14070 GCA_016106625.1 Dracogyra subfuscus | reverse complement strand
CCCCCCCCCCCCCCCCCCCCCCCCCTCACACACACCGACTTCTTCAGATATTGTTCTTACGAACCTGTGCCCACCCACCCTTTAACACACACTACTTCAGTAAAATTTTATGTATGTTTTGTCTTATTCTATATAAATATTAATTTTTGAAATCTGACATGTACTCCCCATCTTATGTGCACAAACACACACACACACACAAACACACAAACACACCCCAACCACTTCAGATATCATTCTTACGAGCCTGTGCAGGTGCACGTGTGCCTATTGCAGCCAAACACAATTTTGTATGGTAACCATAAACTTCACGTCATACGTTGTGAACCAACATGAAAAGAAACACACCAATTTCATTTCATATCATTCACGTCATATGTTTCATATCATCTTCATGAGTTGTGCAGGTGCGAAGCCATTTTTGTCAAGTAGTGCGGTTTTTTTCCTTCTTCCAGGGCAAAAATGAGAAGCAGAAGTTTGATTTATAACAAACGACTTGTCTATTTGGCAGTGTGGTACAAGCTTTCAGCTCCTTGAAATTGTCGGTTCAGTGACAGTTCACTGCTATGAAAGATAACGGACCAATAAACAGTGTAATGAAATATTTTAGCCAAGTCAGGTTTTTTTTTTCCCTAACTCCTCTGTGCAGAATTCATATTTATATTGCAATTTTTCATTATGTTCAGCACATCAGCTGTCAAAACGTGTCCATAAACATAATTCGATATCGCAGACTACTTGCTTTTTTTGGTGTATTGGGTGTTGCGATTTTAAGAACAAACTCATAAACATAACACAATATCTTAAGTTTTTATTTCAACCACATATGAAATCTGTCACCGCTATCACATAGTTTTGCCATCTGTTGAAGTGCTTCCAGAAATATATCATGCAGTATATATTTGTGTGTGTGTGTGTGTATTTGTGGAATAATTCCCAGTCATCAGGTTTAAGGCAGTGCTCGGTAGGCACCGGGTGCCTAGCTGTGCCACAGAGAGTTTTAATGGCCAAGTGTGGATCGAGAACGACACTGTCGCTGAGATACAAGGCCACTACATTAACTACTCTTTCATTGGAACTAATGCTAACTTCCGAATGAATAAATGAATGAATGAATTAATTAATTAATGAATTAATGAATGAATGAACGAACGAATGAATGAATGAATGAATAAATGAATGTATGTATGTATATGTGAATGAATGAATGTAAAAATGGATGGATGGATGGATGGATAGATAGATGGATGGATGGATGAATGAATTAATTAATGAAGTGTGAATGAAAGAAAGTTTGTTTTCTTTAACGACACCACTAGAGAACATTGTTTTATTAATCATCGGCTTTTGGATTTCAAATCATATGGTAATTTTGACACAGTCATAGAGAGGAAACACACTAAAAAATGTCATTAATTGCAAGGGATCTTTTATATGCACCATCCCACAGACAGGACAGTACATACCATTGCCTTTGATATATACCAGTAGTGGTGGATTGGCTGGAAGGAGAAATAGCCCACTGGGGATCGATGTTAGACCAACAGTGCATCAACTCAGAGCTTTACCAATGGACCATATCCTGCCTCTGCTATGTTATATTAAAACAGTTGTTGCTCTGCCTTTTGGATGTAATTTTCTTAAACAAACAAAAAAAAACCCACACATTTTTAAAAAATGCCATCGGTCCAATTCCAAATAGCCTTGCAATCTAATTTGTCAAATCTGGGACCTTCTATAGTACTGTCAAAAATCACCATACAGCCCAACGCCTACAATTTCCCATTGCTTTCTTCCTTTTCATCTTACCCCTCGTCCTCTTCTTTCAGAAAAAATGTCCACTCCTTCCTTTCATATACAAGAAAGTACTTTTTTCTACACTACAATACTGAAAATGAGACCCACTCTACAAGACAATATTTTGAGAAACTTTGCCCGTTGTTGTTTTGGCGAATCCACAGCTGCGGCGCATACTTACCGGTCTGTAACACAATCGCCATCATAATCTATTGCATGGCTTTGATCTTCAAACGTCTTCGCGGTGCCAGCGGCTAAACCTTACTCCTGGTTATGATAAAAAATAAATACTTTCTCATTTGCTGAGTGTCCGGTATAGTTTCAATGTGCCACAGATGGTTAAAATGTACCAGACCAAGTTTGGGATAGAAAATGTGTTTAAGATTACAGTTGTCCACTAGCCAGTGCATGATCTCCAACACAAACAGGTAGGAACCATAACCACCTCCTCATTGGCAATCTGTTGGGGAAACACAAATGTGTTTAGAATTATTTTCAGTTTGAAGTTATGTAATGTTATAAGTTTCTGAGAAATCTGTTCTTTTGATAAGCCTTCGTTTTGCATGCACATGTTGGGACTGCAGCATTCTTTGGCATATTGTTGCAAAAATGGTTGTCTTTGAAAAAATAATTTGATAGCTTGCAGATCTGTTTGACGTGCTTAGAATGTTACCGATAAAACATATATTTTTCTCCTCTTTTTTTTCTCTTTTATAACACAAATGCGGCCAGTTGTTTCAAAATTTTCTTTTAAAAAAAACCCTGGCATACTGTTACCATTGTGAAAACATTAAAATAAAAAATAAAAAATAAACAGAAAATATATATTTTAAACAAGTAAAAGTTTATGTTTAACGAGAGTACTAAAGCACATTGATTTATCAACCATCAGCACACAAGTATTTTTTGTTGGTTTGTTTAACGACACACTCAACACATTTTAATTACAGTTATATCGGCGTTGGACATATGGTTATGTCGAGAAAAACCACCAGTAGTTAGCGGACAGGGATCGATCCTAGACCGACCGCGCATCAGGCGGGCACTGTACCACTGGGCTATGCTGCCCGCAGCAGCACACAAGTAATGCATGACATTAATAATTAAGAAATATGTGCTCATACCATTCAATTAAATGCAATAAAAAAAATATCTCAAAATCAAGTTACTTTTCCACTATTAGCTTTAATACAGCAATCCAGCTTCATTTGAAACTAAGACTACAAATAGGAAAATTATTCTACAACATCGGTGGCATAGCAGTTAAGTCGCCGGACAACAGGCTGGTAGGTACTGGGTTCGCAGCCCGGTACCGGCTCCCACCCAGAGCGAGTTTTTAAGGACTCATTGGGTAGGTGTATGGCCGCTACACCCTCTTTTCTCTTTCACTAACAATAACAACTAACCCACTAATTTCTATTCTGTCCTGGACAGACAGCTCAGATAGCCGAGGTGTGTGCCCAAGACAGGCGTGTGCTATAACAGCTTGCTCTGAATGTGCACGTTAAACAAAAAAGTAAAGTAAAGTAAAGTAAAGTACAACATCCCCATACCCCTGCAATGACTAATGGATGGATGGATGGATGGATGGATGGATGGGCAGATGGACACATGGATGGACGGACAGACAGATGGACAGACAGATGGACAGACATATGGACAGACAGACAGATGGACAGATGGATGGATGGACAAATAGAAATATGCATAGTAGGCCAGATGAATAATAATAGAACATTTTTATCAGGAGTGGATTAACAGCTGGAATAAACTGATGAATGAATGGGCTGATGAACTCATGTATCGAAAAGTGGAAAGAATAAATGGATGGATGGATAGATGGATGGACAGATAGATGGATCAATGAACAAATGGGTGGACAGATTATAAATTTAGAGCTAAACAGATTAACTGAAGTATGAATGAATATTCAGACAGATCAGGATTGAAGACAGACACATTCATGAAAAACAAATGAAAAACAAACTTCCTTTTAATTTTATTCAAAATTCCAACAAGACTCTTGTCCATTCCAAGATGTCTGCCGTTGACATTGTTTTTCGGTTAATGTAACACCACGGCCAGCAGACCACTTTAATAACGGCAAGCCGTCAAATAAAACCCAATTACCGATGCAGTAGCATCTTGAGAAAATAAGACAAATTGTGAGAATAACTTGCTGGCAAAGTGCACGGGCCAGTAATCTGCGTGGTGTATAAATATTCACTATTGATCTTTGACGTGCGGCCAGCACTAGCCTCTGTCGCCGTGACTCCACGTGTCCCACCCATCCCCTGTTAACAGTTTTCGCTTTTTCCTCGCCCGCGCACACAGAGCACCAGTGGTTAACAATGGGTTTTCATGAAAATTACACCGAATCCGACCCCGAAAGGTCTTTGGTCACTAATACCAGTGGCGCTATATTAAAGATTGATTTTTATACGACAAATGAATGTGGCATCACAACCCGTCTGCTGACCGGCAACTCTAGACCCCGCTTGATACGACTAAATATCCTCAATCTGTTGCAAATAAAATTGCCAATATCCTGATCGCAATCTCGCAATCAGTGGTGGAATCAAAAGTGACCACTATGCGGTAGGAAACGGCTCGCGAGGTCAGTCAGAACTGTCATTTTATCCATAACTGGGAATAAGCGGCACTCTCGCCTCGTCTGGGACTCGGATTGCACGCTTTCACAGCAAACATGTTCCGATTAGCGATCCGTTATGCGCAGATTGCTATTCTTACCACAGTTTTTAAAATGTGCCATCCGCGAAATGAGGACATCTAATTATTGGTATTTGCGTGGAGCTCTTCAGCCGCAGACATGGACACTGCTCGCACACATATCATATGTACATCTTAGATCAATGCTGAGACGCTTTTACTAGCAGAAAAAACCCACTTTTGATTCACAATCTTTCACCTCTATCATCATGATTGCTGGCCCGATAGATATTCACAACTCAAGTATGATTTGACCAAGAGTTGTCAATCGCCGTCGATAAAAGAATTAGTAGCGAGAGGATGTGCTGCCATGAGGTGATTATCTCCCCTTTGGCTCTTGAGCCTCTCGAGATGGAGCGGTGTTTGCGAGTTATCATTTCCACCCCTGATGTAATCAAATTACCCAAGTATGAGCGGAGAGCCAAGTACATCCTCCATTGAAACCTACAGATGCTAGCGTCTGTTCGTCACCGGCGTATTACTCGGCGAACTTTCGTTATCATTTCAAATTGAAATTGATTAAATTAAGCTGATGGGTGAAATATCAGCCCGCCAAGAGAAGCATGACCCCGGAGAGAAATTTATATAGTGTCAGAGTTTTGTGTCATTTTAAATGAGTGAATGATCGAGTGGAGCTCGGCCGGGGGAAATATTGACAGGAAAAATTACAAGTTCATGCACAATCACACGCTCGCAATTGAACCCGAAATAGACAGGTTGCTCGGAAAAGTCGGGGTTCACAACAAATGAGTGCAGTTAATAAAAGTAATATTGATAAGAGGCTGCGTGCAGAACGACCGCTTGGCTAACTGTCTGGCGGGTGTCTGCCATGTGCCGCCGGGCGCCGACCACTACACTGACGTGACCTCATCATTGTTTTTTAACATCTTAAAATGGTTCAGTTTAAAGACAGGACAGTCTGTTTACAGGAAAAAAAACTGTCTATGAAGGACACCCAATTATTAGGTGTTTTAAGCGGTGAGTGGTCAATTTGTTTATTGATGGTAATTTTGTCATTCTTATGAGGGGGGGGGGGAGAGAGAGACAGAGACAGAGACACAGAGACAAACAGACAGAGATAGAGAAGAGACAGACGGACAGAGAGAGAGAGAGAGAGAGAGAGAGAGAGAGAGAGAGAGAGAGAGAGAGAGAGAGAGAGAGAGAGAGTAGAGAGAGAAAAACCACTCCCCCAGTAATAAACATTTATATGTGTACTTTCCAATAGACAGAACAGTATGTACAATAGGTTTTGTTACACCACAGCAATCAAACAGGGCTGGTTGGGACATAAAAAATGATGAAGTTAATTAAGGGTGACTGATTGTATCATCCACTGCACCCCATTGAGCACTCTACCATGGAGCGTCATCACCTGCACCAATCAGTACTGACAGCGGTAAGAAGAAAGCTGCTTGTAGAAGCGATCAGTGGGAATGAACTCGGCAGTCTATAAACTGACTAACTCAGGTGCAGCAGGCTCTATGTTCCATTCCCACAACAGGATCTCTTGTCATCCCAACTAGTGCCCCATAAATGTCAAGGGTCAAAATACTCCCGTCCCAACTGGTTTTCGCCAGTCAACATCATCTTAGGCTGGGAGATGTTTATTTTTTGTATATCATCCTCTCGGATCAGCAATTATTTTATGTTTCATACATTGGCTGGAAGGAAGGAAATGGTGTATTTAACAGTGCACTCAGCACATTTTATTTACTGTCATATGGCATCAGACATATGGTTAAGGACCACACAGATATTGATGGAGGAAACCCGCTGTCGCCACTTCACAAGCTACTCTTATTCCACTAGCAGCAAGGGATCTTTTACATGCACCATCCCATAGACAGGATACCACATACCATGACCTTTGATGTACCAGTCATGGTGCACTGGCTGGAGTGAGCCCAATAGGCCCACCGATGGGGACTGATCCAAAACAGACTGCACATCAAGCAAGCGCTTTACCACTGGGCTACGTCCCGTTCTTTCACACATAAGTTGAAGCCAATCCTGTTTGAAACAGCTGATTTTGATTTGGACAGGCAGATTCAGCCAATTTTGACCCCTGAATATAGTCTATCAAAGGCTGTGGTATATGTATTTCTCTCTGTCCCGGGTCAGACGCCTGGTTATCCAGACACAGGACCCACGACAGGCATACTTGAAACCTTCGTAGTATATGAGCATGGTAAAATGATCCTTTCCACTCCACATTTAAGTTTATGAGAATACATGTATGAAATAACACTGTCTTGCTGCTATGTAGCGTAAAGGAGCCATCCATAATTTTCAAAATTTGCACAAGTGTACAAAGAAAACACTTTTAACCATCCCCCTCCCACACTAAAAGTGTACATCCCCAAATGAAAAATGTTGATCGATATTTTTTTATTTTTTTTAAAGTGTATGCTGGACCCTTAACCCCCTCTGCCCCCTCCCCCCACATACGGTTTGTACACTAATGAAAATGTTGAACATTATGGACGGCCCCTAAGTAACCTATGTAGTGGACTATGAAGTGGGTTTCGTTTCTTACTTTTGTTCTAGACAAACTGTTGAAATAACCAAACAAAGATATCAAACAGCTGTAGCTTAAAAAAAGCTCTGAGGAGACATTTAAGATCCATTCCTTTTTTTTTATATATCTTTTTTTAAAAGGTAGTAAACTTAGCTCGGTTTTATGCTTATTTTCTGTCAAAAAGATATTGCTGCTGGAGAAAAATGCTAACCATTCTGCTGTGTGAAAATACAACAGAACAAGCTGTATCATTAATTCATCTTAAAGACGTTGTGCATAGCCGTTCCACAGGGTACGCTGAGAAACCTTATAGTTTCTTCGTACAGGCCTGGCAATAAGCTGCTCATCAAAAACCAACTCCACAAACTTCGCAACGCAATCCATCAGAGCTGTCAATAAGAATGCCAAAGATTCCATCATTTATGACAAAATCTGTGCACACCACAAAATCACCGAAATATTTCGAGCTTTTAACAAACATTGGAAGAAAGTTCCTTTTTTTTTTTTTTTTTTTTAAAGATGGGTTTTTTTGTGTAGTTTTTTCTTTTTCTTTTTGTATGTGTGTGGGTATTACTGTAACACAGGGAGAGTTCAACACGCAAGGTCAAACCACACGCCGTAGATCGCGATCCCTTCACCTTTCAACTCAACGCTATTGACAACCTAAACGACCTAGTTGTGTCTTTGATCCTTAAACAATAACGCAAAACAACATGGAAAATGCATTTTCACATTACCTCAGCCCAAACAACAAGAAAAAAAAAGCAAAAACAAAAAAAATGCAAAATAAAACCAGAAGAAAAAAAAAATGCCACAAATATATATGTATGACAGCATACGTCATTTGAACACTTTCTGCAGGTGCATTGGCGAGAAATTCATTTATAACCGGCCGTTTTGTCGACTTGTGTGTTCCGGGTCTGGTTTCCAGCACACAGCAGCGTGAAATGGGGAGATGATTTTTGCAGCATAAGTAACTGCGTTATGGCCTGATTGGGACTGATCTACGATGCATGCGGACATTCCGACAACTATTCTTACACCGATGAGCATTTTTCATTGTGTTTCCATTGTGCCCGCGTGTACTCGGCAAGAATTTCAATCAGTCGCGGATGCAGCGTTCCAACCCCGACGTTTCGGATGAGAGGGGAATGCCTCAGTAAATCGTGATGTATTTTATCAGTCGCGGATTTTTCTTCTGGTTTTATCATTTATGTTTTTACAATAACCGTTTCTCGGCATCTAAGTTCTTTCTCATATATTTGCATGAAACACATTCTGTAAAGTCATACATGTACACTGATGGGGGTACAAAAAATAACAGTACTGAAGGAACCGCTATTTTACTAAATATTTATTTTTATTAACAGAAAGTCGTCACATATATTCTTTGTTTAATAGGGCTGTACACAGTACACACTAGTCTGCGACAATGTACTGGGGTGTTGGTAAAACAATATGCCTTAAATAAAAAAAAATTAACAAGTTTGTTTTATATACCGACAAGACCAGCCTCGGTGGTGTAGTGGTTAGGCCATCGGTCTACAGGCTGGTAGGTACTGGGTTACAAGTCGAGGTTATGGGATTTTTAATCCAGATAAGACTCCAAACCCTGAGTGAGTGCTCTGCAAGGCTCAGTGGGTAGGTGTAAACCACTTGCACAGACCAGTGATCCATAACTGGGTTCAACAAAGGCCATGGTTTGTGCTATCCTGTCTATGGGAAGCAAAAAAAAAAGATCCCTTGCTGCCAGTCAGAAAGAGTAGCCCATGAAGTGGCGACGGTGGGTTTCATCTCAAATCTATGTGGTACTTAACCATATGTCTGACACCATATAACGATAAATAAAATGTGTTGAGTATGTCGTTAAATAAAACATTTCTTTCTTTCTTTCTTTCTTTGTATACCGACAACAATGGAAGACATTGATTGATTAATCTTCAGCTATTGGATGTTAAACATTTAGTAATTTTTATGTAAGATTCTAGAGAGGAAACCCGAGACAATTTTCTATTAGTAACATGGTATGTTTTATATGCACCATCCCATAGACAGTATAACACATCCCACGGCCTTTGATATACCAGTCGTGATGCACTGGCTAGAACAAGAAATAGCCGAATGTAAGTCAATCCCAGACTAGACCGTGCAGCAAGCGAGCACTGTACCACTGAGCTACACATGTACATCCTGCCCCCAAAATGCAAGAAACACATAACCAATAAAAACAAGGAAACACACATTTCTTTTTAGAACCTGTGTGTCAATTATTTTAAGATATAGCATTCCTCCATGCTGTTTTGCACCAGCATAACCTATGTGTCAATTATTTCAAGATATAGCATTCCTCCATGCTGTTTTGCACCAGAATAACCTATGTGTCAATTATTTCAAGATATAGCATTCCTCCATGCTGTTTTTGCACCAGCATAACCTATGTGTCAATTATTTCAAGATACAGCATTCCTCCATGCTGTTTTTCACCCATATAACATTTGTGTTAATTTCTTCCTATATACATCATTCCACCATGCTGTTTTTCGCCAACATAACCTATGTATCAATTATTTCAAGATATATCATTTCTCCATGCTGTTTTTCACCAGCATAACCTATGTGTCAATTATTTCAAGATATATCATATTCCTCCATGCTGTTTTTCACCAGAATAACCTATGCATCAATTATTTCAAGATATAGCATTCCTCCATGCTGTTTTTAGCCACCAGTGTAACCTGCATTATAATTATTTCAAGAAATAGCATTCCTCCATGCTGTTTTTCACCCATATAACCTATGTGTTAATTTGTTCCTATATACATCATTCCTCTGTGCTGTTTTTCACCAGCATAACCTGTGTGTTAAACATATGCCTCTAGTAAAGCCAAGCCATGTTAAAAACGGTCTCAACCCACAGTCAGATTATAACTGCGTTCCTCAGCCGCGGACACCAGCCTTCGACACTCCTCCCAAAACGATGCCTTTGAAGATGAGCACCTTGTTTACCTAGCAGGTCCTCCACACAGTTGTGTAATTAGAGCCATTAGAAACAGTAGGCTGGTTTTTTATTTCCCCTACAGTCTACCAGCATCTACACTCAAAGCTTTAGACTATAGAAGTGAATAATGTTTGTGTACAGGCACAATAATCAAGTGTTTTCAACATGCATAACCGGCCTCGGTGGTGTCGTGGTTAGGCCATCAGTCAACAGGCTGGTAGGTACTGGGTTCGGATCCCAGTCGAGGCATGGGATTTTTAATCCAGATACTGACTCCAAACCCTGAGTGAGGCTCAGTGGATAGGTGTAGACCACTTGCACCAACCAGTGATCCATAACTGGTTCAACAAAGGCCATGGTTTGTGCTATCCTGCATGTGGGAAGCACAAATAAAAGATCCCTTGCTGCTAATCGGAAAGAGTAGCTCATGAAGTGGCGACAGTGGGTTTCCTCTCAAAATCTGTGTGGTCCATAACCATATCAGACTGTCAACCTTTAGTCAAGAAAAAGCAGGAAGTGTGTGTTGAAAAAGCAGGAGATTTTGTCAAAAAACAGGAGATTTTTTAACATCACACAGTTTAACCCAAAATCGCAAGGTTATTATAAACATTATTACAATAAGTCATGTATACTTGTTAACCGTAGATCTTGGCTTTAAAAAGAAAAAATTAATTAATTAAACCAATTTTATTTTTTTAAATAGGTGTGTAATACACTGTGTATAAATTTCTTTTTTAAAGTTTAAATATTAGTATTTAATAAACATTTTTTTTTTAATTTTCTATTATCCAAAAATTATAAGAACATCAACAAGAAAAAAAAAAAAAAAATTAGTACATTTATGGCATTACACTTAAAGGTTATGTTACATCATCATTTGTGGCTAGTGTACCGAAATTACCCAAGACAAATTTATATAAATCTTATAAATTAATATTCAGTTTTTATTATAATGAGGAACAGTGGCATGGTACCTATTTAAAATCATTATGATGATGCAATAAACATTAAATTTCCATTAATCATAAATGTCATTTAACAGAAGAAATGGTCTCCTGCACAGGAGGTCAGGAGATTTGATCAAATAACAGGAGACTCCTGCCAAATACAGGAGGGTTGACAGGTCTGCCATATGTCTGACGCACTATAACCGTAAATAAAATGTGTTGAGTGCATCGTTAAATAAAACATTTCTTTCTTTCTTTCTTTCAACCTGCATATTACAGATGGCATATAAATTTATTTTAATTCAAAGTTTTATTTTATTTTATATATTACAGATCTATGGTATATAAAATTATTTTAATTCAAAGTTTTGTTTTATAGATTTTGTACAGACGGCATATCAATTATTTTAATTCAAAGTTTTATTTTATTTTATATTTTACAGATCTATGGTATATAACATTATTTTAATTCAAAGTTTTGTTTTAATTTATATGGTCACAGCCACTTTAACTAGGGACATTCCTGAGTTTGCTGCATTGAAAGATGTTTCTGACTAATAAAATAATTCTACGATTAAGCTTACATATCAACTATATTTTCTTGTTTAGAATATCAGTATCTGTGTATTCAATGTGTTTTTGGTCGTCTTAATATTTGTAAGAAGCCCAAACTGGATTTTGTCATGAAATAATTTTGTACGTGCAAAAAATTTAAAATTAGGAAATAAAATGAAATTTAACTTAATACAAATATTAGATCAGAAACATGTTTAATATAGAGCCACTAATATTTTATGCAGAAAAATATATTTTATATGTAATTACAATCATTTAAAAGTCTCTGTTAGACAATAACGTCTTTAAAATTGCAGCAAACTCAGGAATGTCCCTTTAAAGTACAAATGAAGGGAGGAAAAACCTGATATAGTCATGCTGATACAATAAATTACTCTTTTGCCTCTGATATATTAACTTTGAATACATTTTACCTCTTGACCCTTCACTGTGTTAATGCCTAAACAATATGTTCATGCTTATAATCCCATCAAGGTCTAAGCATGCTGTCCTGGGCACCAAATTTTGGTTTTCTGTCTAGGATACTGGGTTAATGGTTAGTTATTGGTTAGACACCTTTTAAAACTTTTAAGCGTGTACTGGAGCTTGCAACAGGGCCCATATCATCAGGGAGTATACAGGGGAGGGATGGTGATAAGTATGAGCAGACATATCAGAGAGGTAACTCCACTTCTGTTGTTTTTCTTGAGTAGTGAAGTAAAGCAAACGGGCAATAAAGAAGTGGTAGAAATTTTTACCTGGGACGATGCTTGCTGAATCCCAGGGTCAAAATGTTCACCGCCGAGGGTGTACTTTTTGTATCCCTCATAATCACATATGTTTTTTTCATTCCATCCATTCGATAAATAAACTGTTATTTTACCCGAACAAAAAAGGATGGCTGAAAAAGTAATTTTATGATTTAACTGTTTTATCATAAATAAACTACACTATCATATTTGCTGAATGTATTTCATGTTTTAACTATATATATTTAACACTACCAATTAACAAGATAGCTTTTATAATGAAGGTTTTAATAACAAAATGTTGATCTAAAACTCACCAACTTGCATTGATATAACATCATATATTACCAACACCGTAATGTTCCGTAACCATATGTCTGATGCCATATAACCATAATTAAAATGTGTTGAGTGCATCGTTGAATAAAACATTTTTTTCTGACTATAATGACAACTAGACATAGGTGTCTGGCGAGATGGTTTCTGGTCTGATTTACTGATTGCCTACGAGCCTATTGGGACAATAAAGTGTAAACAAGTTGTATACACCACCAACAGTTAGTCCCAAGTAAGAACTGGTGTTTTTAGACTTTATTAAAAACCACCCATGGGTTGCTAGTTGATTTCATTGTTGAGTTGTGTACTGTTGAGTTTCTTGAGATGGTTACAAAAAAATACCAGCCTCAGTGTGGTCCTTAACCATATACATGATGCCACATAACAGTAAATAAAATGTGCTGAGTGCATCGTTAAATAAAACATTTCCTTCCTTATAAAAAAAAAATCACCCATGGGTTGCTAGTTGATTTCACTGTTGAGTTGTGTACTGTAGAGTTTCATGAGATGGCTAAAAAGAAATACCAGCCTCGGTGTGGTCCTTAACCATATATCCGACACCATATAACTGTAAATAAAATGTGCTGAGTGTGTCATTAAATAAACCATTTATTTCTTAGGCGTTTTAAATCTGATTGTGTTTCTTTTGATCTATAATCACTACAAACAGAAATTATTAACTATTTAGTATGTTCAGTAATTTTTAATATAAGATATTCACATCTTAATCTTAGATCCCAACTGCACTTATTTAGTACTCTGGTGAATTTAGGTTTTTGTTTAAATGGCAGACTAAAGAAACACTATAATGATAATGATAATAATAAAAACAATAGTCATCATCATTAATACTAATGATTACTACTAGTAATAATAAATAATAATACTAACACTAAAAATAATGATGATGAAGATGATGGTAATAAAATATTAATACCCAAAAAATAAAAATAAATAATAATAATAATAATAATAATAATAATAATATTAATAAAATTATATATTATCATTATTATTATTATAATAATAATAAAATAGCCAATAAAAATAATGAAATCCTAGAAGAGAATTTTTAAAATAAAATTCCTCTTCTGTGAAACTAGTGTATATTATTATATGGTAATTATTACCCAATACTGAACCATTTTAACACATTTTACAGTAGTATTTTTAACACTTTGTCTTATCATTAATATAACAAAAGTATTGCTGTCTAATTCTCAAAGATTATTTCTAATTTAAACCTTTTTGTTTTATTATTTATTTTATTCTATTTTGCCCACTTTGTTTAGTTTTACTGCGTTTTGGGGTTGTTGTGTTTTAAAACATAACAGGAAATCACTTTAATTATTCAAGTTCTTTCCAAAAAATTAAACCAAAAAAACACAGAAATCGAAACTGAGAAATAAATTTGAATGACAATTAAATCAAACTTAAATT
>JAECMU010033854.1:0-11166 GCA_016106625.1 Dracogyra subfuscus | reverse complement strand
ATGGCCTGCGAGTTTGAAGAGACACTGGCGCCACAAAATCATGCGACAGGCTCATAGACAGAGGGTCTAGCTCAGACAACACCGGTGTCTGGCATTAATAGTTGGAGTAATTATTTAATTTTACGTAGACTGTCATAATGAATAAATTCAACATACAAACAGATGTAAAAATAAACAGATTTAAATTTTTTTTAATTGTAAATAAAAGTGACAAGGTGCAGCAGATAAGCAATGTTCACACCTTCACGGATACTAGTACCCATTCAGTCTGACAACTCCACAGTGTATTAATTAAAAAACTGTGACGGTAGAACACATCTGATTGCCTCTGAGTAATCTCAGCTTGACCGTGGTAGATTAATCTACTAGAACGATACTCTGCATGGAGTAGGTATTAAATATATATATATATATATATGTATATATATGTATATATATATACACACACACACACACATACACATACATACACACATACTCTTCAAAAGGTTCTCTAATCAGAATTTACCACTGCTAAACTTGTAATGTGTGCTAGCTGTGGCGAATCGTTATATGATAATAGTGAATTAATTTGACAAACATTACAACTGGTAGTTCAGTATTACAGTAGGTTTTATGACCACCAAAGATTTGGAAGGACTATTGGGGAAATTTGAAAGTTGAGGCTTTTTAAATCAGTAAATCGAAAATTCAAACAATAAAAATGACTAAAAACAAAACAATAACATCTATATGATCAACAGAATGAAAACGATGGACAGAAATAATGTTGCACAGTGCTTAATGGACCTTCCTGGAAATGGTCAAAATCGAGTACGACACCCCACACACGTGTACGGGGCAACTGCGTGATGCATGTGCAAACTATGGAATGTGTTTAGGTGTTTTGATAAACAGATCTGAACGTTCTTTACTGTGATGTATGTTCGCTCTAATAGTCGATATTAACATTAATATTTCAGGTTCACCCCCTTTTTTGTTTGTGTAGAGTATATATATGTAAGGTTTATTTTTGTATACAGTAAATATGCCATTAAGAATCATAGAGTAATCTGTTTATGGAACGTTATACTTGAGCATTATCTAGGCCTAGAATATCGTTCATGAAATAAATATATATGTATCTTACTACATATGTTTTTAAATATCAAATAAGGGCCGTCATATCCTGGACCCCCGACTTCATCTGCCTACGTAGGTTTATGAGCTGGTAAGGGGTCTGTGTATATAGATTGGCATTTCAAACCAGGGCCGTCCGATCCTGGAAGGGGCGTTGGTCCCTTCTAAAATTGTCTTTACAAGTAGGCAAATGGTAGACAAGCTAATTAACTTAAAATGTAGCCTAGCATAATGTGATTCAGAAACTTGAAATACAGAGAAGGGGACAAAGGATGTGGGGTCAGTTGCAGGCCAAAAAAGAAATCGATGTTGTTATTTTTAATCAATATAGACAGAATAGTATTTACCACGGCCTTTGGTGTACTAATCGTGGTGCACTGGCTGGAGCGAGAAATAACCTAATATGCCCACTGACGGGGATCGATCCCAAACCGACCGCGCATCAAGCGAGCTCTTATCCACTGGGCTACGTCTCGCCCCTTCACACATTTGAAAGGATTTACACCAATGCGAATCAACATATGTTGTTTCAACTCAATATTGTGTGGGGAACGTTTTGCACACACCTCACATTCAGGGCTTCTAGAATTTTGATAAAATCCACTAGCCATGGGATTGTCGATTTTTTAAATTTACTAGCCAAGATTAAAAATTCTCTAACCCTACTTTACTTTGAAGTTAATTCAATATTACTAAACAATAATCATAATCAGATATCTCACCTAAAGAAGGAGATCGAGCTTAAAAACACCAATATTGAGGTGTAGGGGTGGGGAGTAGTAAGGGGGCCTACCGGGTGCCATGACCTACTTTCCGTGACCTTGACCTTGATGACGTCATGGCCTTGGCACCCGGCCCTTACCTACTTAGACTGACCGTGACCTTGATGACGTCACGGCCTTGGCACGTGTGCAACGTCCTACTGACCCGGCCCCTGACCTACTTGGACCGGCCCCTGACCTATTTGAACCGGCTCCTGACCTACTTAGACCGGCACCTGACCTACTTAGGTTGGTACTGACGTGCTGACCGATTTGTTTAGCACTGACCAACTTAGAAGGCAGTGACTGGTATACCTGGGCAGGTGTGCGACCTTGGTGTAGGTCATAGCCTTGACGTACTTGGTGTGTGACTCATCGCCTAGCCTTGATAGGGATGGTGTAGGATGGGAATTGGGGAAGTGCAGCGGGTTTCCTCTCTAAAACTGTCAGAAGTATGTTTCACATCCAACAGCCAATGATTAATAAATCGAGGTACTCTAGTGGTGTCGTTAACCTACCACTTCTAGGGACTCTGCCCGACGCGAGGTAGTCACCGTAGTGTATTTAATTTTACCGTTGCGAATGATGAATGGTTATCACTCAGATTAACTGTTCACATTCGGCAAGTGATCTTGTATTGTCAGTCTCTAAATAAACTACTCTTCAGATCTTCTACAAGTTACGTTCTCAACGTCTGACAGAAAGACGAAATGATTTAAATAAGTGTAATTTCGTTCTACGATCTGATAGCGCATTCACAAGATTATTATTAACTCAAAGAACGCGCTTCGCCGCTTACACATATAATAGCTTAAATGGCAGATTGTGTTAACGTGCGGGAAGTAGTCAACTGCCAGCAACTTCGCGTCCCGCGCTGAAGGTACGCCGTTCGTATCTGAATTGGGAAATGTTTTTTGTTTTCTATTTTTTTAAACAAAATAATAATTTATAGTTTGTTTTTATTTTACTTATTTATTTACTTGTATATTTATTTATTTTACTTATTTATTTACTTGTTTATTTATTTATTTATTTATTTATTTATTTATTTATTTATTATGTTCAAGCACAACACAATACAAGCATCCCTGTGGGGACGGAACGTAGCTCAGTGTTCCCTTAATGTGCTGTCGGTCTCAGTGGGACCACTGAGCTATTTCCAGCCAGTGTTCCACACCTGGAGAACGACTGTGGTATGTGCTTCCTGTCTGTGGGATGGTGTGGGATCCCTTGCTGCTAATAAAAAAATGCAGCCCATGAAATGGCGACAGTGGGTTTCCTCAATCAATATCTGTGTGGTCCTTAACCATGTCTGTATAACCGTAAATAAAATATGTTGAGTAAATAAAACATTTCCTCCTTGTAAATAAAGATTAATTGAATACAATTTTTTTGTTTTAGTCATAGGGAAAGAAAGACATATTTGTCTCGAAGAAAGGAATGTGTGTTAAAGGAAGAAAGGCATATGTGTTAAGGAGAAGAAAGGAATGTTTGTTAAAGGAAGAAAGGAATGTGTGTGTGTGTGTGTGTGTGTGTGTGTGTGTGTGTGTGTGTGTGTGTGTGTGTGTGTGAAACACCCCCATCCATTGCTTTGAAGAAATAACGCGTAACTCAACACTCCATCCTATGATCTTTTAACTGCATTTTAAACAAGTAGAGTACAAGCCTTTATAGATAACAAGTGTATTATGTCTGGTATATCAAAGGTCGTGGTATGTTCTGTCTTGTACACCCAGCAAGTATAATGTAGTGGCAGAAATATTCAATCGCAAATCTAGTCATAGAGTAAAACAAACCTCGCAATGGTTTGGTTTTTCATTTATTTCTAAATTGCAATCACTATAGACAACTACACACACACCACTGGGGTTTTTCTCGACATAATCATATGTCCGACGCCGATATAACCGTAATTACAATGTGTTTAGTGCGTCGTTAAAAAAAAAATATAAAAAAAATACACACACACACACACACACACACACACACACACACACATATATATACATATGCGAATAGTATGAGTGTTCATTTCTCTTCATCTTCGTCGTCATCGTCATCAGTGTCATCATCATCATCGGTATCGTCTTGTTCGTCCAAATATTCGCCGATCCATGAACGGTACTGATTTAATTTAGAACAAATCTGTGGTCGGACATCTCTGTCTGGATTGACAAACTGTAGAATTTTCCTGGTGTTGGGGCATTTGTCAAATTAATGCATATAGGTCAGAAAGCGATAGTACGTGTCTTTAAATAACTTCCATTGTAAAGTTTTCATGTTTCTTTGGATGGCATCTTGAGACATGTTTTTTTTGTTTGTAGCACTTCTTCTTGCTTTCGATATATTCATGATTGATGTCGAATTCAGTTCCACCATAAGACGAATGCCTTCGTTTTCCAGGCCGGGCGACAGCTCTTCTTCTTTTTTATTTCCCTCCTTGCACGTGTTTACATGTCGCTGCAAGTCGCTCCCGTCTTTAAAGACCAGACCACACGTATCGCAAGACTGCATCCTCTTGACTTTTTTCAGATAGGATTGTACATCATCATCTTCTTCGTCGTCACTTTCGTAGGCGGGTATGCCTGGTAGTTTTCTCTTGAATGCGTTTCTTTGCATGATGTGCATGTAGAGCTCTTTCTGCGTTGGTGGTTGAAACTCTTCTGAGACATTCGCCGTTACGTTCGTGCTTTTATACCATTCGGACGGCTCCGTCTCTAAACCATTAGGTCGAAGGCACCAATGTTCGGGCGTGGTCGGTTTCAAGTCCACCAAGAGATGTCCGTAGGGCCTGTGGGTAGCTTACTCAAACCGCTGCATGAATTGACGAGTATTTCCAGGATACCTCTGCTGTGCCAAAGTTAAGACTTGTTGCTTGGCGATGGGATTGCTGAACAGCGCAAGATAATGGCAATTTCTTCTCTGTGTCGGGTCCTTGCTGTTATAGAGGTTCTGGTTGATCACAGAGAGTTTTCTGTGGTGACTTCCTTCTGTGAACAGATCGGTGATCCTTGGGTCTTTTCCAGCTGTAGACATCAGGTCGTCCAACACGATGAGATTTCTGACTCTGGGATCCAAATAACGATCCTTTTTTAAATCTCGGGTATACATTGAACACATTTCACTCGAGCAACCATTTTGATCGTATCATATACGGGTTGCCATCGTTTGTATAGCCAAATGATGCGTTGAGGCGATGGGAAGATCTTACCATCCCTTAGCAGTTTGTACAACAAAAATGTTTTTCCACACGACGTGGGTCCCGACACGATCATGGTGAACGGATGTAACAATCTTAGGGGTTGCTGCTGTTGTTGCTGCTGCTGCTGTGGTGGTGATGGTGGCTGCTGTTGTTGTGGTGGTGGCTGCTGCTGCTGCTGTAGTGGTGGTGGCTGCTGCTGTGGGTCCAAACATACTTTTTTTCCCGCAAATGTGACATTGATTCATGATGTTGACTGTTGAAGTGTTCGACGTGAACGGACGATGTTGCCATGTCCCCCTTTTATAGTCTTCTCAGAAAAGTGTGTCCCATTTTTGACTCATGCCAGTCTGCTCTCGTCGTTTCTGTTCCATGCCACTCTGTTCTCGTTTCCGTTTCTGTTCGACCTTGGCTTGTTCCACCACCTGTTGTGTTGGGGAGACTATGACGACTTTGGGTGCTGGGGGCTTGTTCTGTTCTCCTTTTCTTTTTTTCCACGTGGGATCGTAGAGTTCTAGATGATCTGACTTTCCCCACCAAGTTGAACTGGAAAATGAGGTTGAAGTTTGCCTTGTGTTTGTAGTTTATAGAAACGGGTCCACTTATCCACGTCGGGAACGTACAACTTGTACTGGTCTGACATGTTGCTTCTCTGAAGGTTCTACCTCAAATGACGAGTTTTCAAAACTATTGTATTTATATAACTACTTCGTGTGACTTTCTCGTGCTATTTTAACATTTGAATTTGTGTCTGTCTGTCACACATAAGTATCAAACATAAATGAATTCTCTCATCTGATTTATAAACATCTTAATCTCACCCAAGACCTACTGAGCCAGCCCAGGGACACATTCACATATTTACATTAGAGGGGCACATTTTACACTGGAGGGACACATGCAGGGACACATCCTAGTTTAGCTATGGATATTGGGAAAAACAGATCAAGTAAAGTAAATCGAGATGCCGTTCCCACCGAGACATAATTTTCAACTAACCTATAGGTCATAAAGTCATGCTATTTATAAATAACAGAAGGATACAACACACAATTTTATTATTAAACAACAAAAATGTAGTACACAATGTGTTTGAAACAGTTAATGTCTGAACACATTATTCACATGGGGGCATCTCGGGGACAGTCTGTAATGTTCCATCACTGGGTCGTCCATCCTCTGCCATCGGTAGGCACATAGTCCACAACAGTAACAGACGACGGCATCGTGATCACCTGTGTAGAAGAAACCGGCCTTGGCAAGCTTCTTTGGTTTTTGTCTCATCTGGATGGGCCACCGAGCATATGTCAGCATCCGGGTATAGAAATGGCTCATTTCAGGATGATGACAGAACAAGTAACGTCTCACATACCAGTCACTGTCGGCATCTCTGGTGTACTCACGAGCTGCATCTGTCCATGCATCTTCGTCGTCAGCATCGTAGGAAACATTATAGTCAGGATCTGTTTCGCGACCACCATCTGTCTGATCTGTGGGTTCATCCACGAGTTCACCATCTTCAATTCTATCCCTATTATATCAAGTCTAAGTAGGTCAGAGCCGGGTGCCAAGGCCGTGACGTCATCAAGGTCAAGGTCACGGAAAGTAGGTCATTGCACCCGATAGGCCCCCTTACTACTGTGGGAGCAGGACAGTCATATTTACTTAACTGCAACATTTGACCCTTTCGTCTTTTTTCAATAGCCGTCGGGCATAGCAATAGTAATTTACAAGCCTAACATTTAATACCACTAGCTATGGGAGTGGGGCTACCATAATCTACAAGCTTCATACAAGTAAAGAATAGACTAAGCTGTAAAACTGTTTGACCAAATATTTTCACTAGCTGTCGGGCAAAGCAATAGTAATTTACAAGCCTAACATTGAATACCACTAGCTATGGGAGTGGGGCCACCATAATCTACAAGCTTCATACAAGTAAAGAATAGACCTAGCTGTAAAACTGTTTGACCAAATATTTTCACTAGCCGTCGGGCATGGCAATAGTAATTCACAAGCCTAACATTGAATACCACTAGCTATGGGAGTGGGGCTACCATAATCTAGAAGACCTGCACATTTAAAATTCTTATCACTAGTGTGAATCAACATAGTGTTGTTTTAAGATGTTATTTAAAATCGTTAACACTAGGTAGTGTGAATGTTCATATGTCGTTTCAAGACAGTATTTTGTGAGAAACATTTTGCACACACTTCACATTTGAAATTCTTAATATCATTGTGAATGTTCATATGTTTTTTCAAGTTTCCATTAGTTGAGAAACGTTTTGCACATACTTCACATATAAAATTCTTAACACCAGTGTGCACCAGCATATGTTTTTTCAAATTCTTATTGCATGAGAAACATTTTGCACAAACCTCACATTTGAAAGGCTGAACACCAGTGTGAATCAATTTGTGTTGTTTAAAGTCGAAATTGCGTGAGAAACATTTTGCACACACCTCACATTTGAAAGGCTGAACAGCAGTGTGAATCAACTTGTGTCGTTTCAAGTAGGCACTGCGTGTGAAACCTTTTGCACAAACCTCACATTTGAAATTCCTAACGCCAGTGTGTATGTTCATATGACATTTCATGCTAGAATATTTTGAGAAACATTTTTCACAAACTTCACATTTGAAACGCTTAACACCAGTGTGAACCAACTGGTGTCGTTTCAACTCGGCGTTGCGTGAGAAACATTTCGCACAAACCTCACATTTGAAAGGACTAACGCCAGTGTGAATAAACGTATGTCTTTTTAACAAGTGTGCTTGTGAGAAACGCTTTGCACACACTTCGCACTTGAAGGGCCTAACACCAGAATGAACGAACATGTGTACTTTTAAGATGGAACTGTGTAAGAAAGAATTAGAACACACATCACATTTGAAATTCCTAACTCCGGCGTGAGTCAGCATATGCTGTTTCAAGTAACTTTTCTGACGGAAACGTTTTTTACACGTCTCACACTGATATGGCATATCTTCAGAGTGGATTCTCATATGCTGTTTAATATTGCACTTGTCAGAGAAACACTTTGAGCACATCCCACACTGGTATGGTCTTTCATCCAGATGCATCCTCATCTTATGATATTTCATGTGGCACTTGTGAAAGAAACATTTTTTGCACACCTCGCACTGATAAGGTTTTTCACCAGCGTGGATCCTCATATGCTGTTTAATGTAGCACTTGTTAGAGAAACATTTTAAGCACATCCCACATTGGAAAGGTTTCTCGTCAGAATGTATCTTGCTATGAATTTCCATATCAGAATTGGCTTTACGATGTTCTGACGAAACATGACGTTGTATACATCCAGCATCACTGTTAGACATATCACCTTTATGACAGAGAATTGTCGATTTCATTTTTTAAATTATTTTTTTAAATAATAAATATAACTTACATCACAATGTCATGTTTCATTATGAATCTCTGAAGAACATCTATTGAAGTATCTCCAAAGCTGTAGTTCAAAGAAAATAACTGAAAACAAAAACAGTAAAAGGATGAATGAAAGAGACAAGATTCCTGCTAGAAGATAATTTGAGGGTACATAATAAAAACAAACAGAGCATAAGTGGTGGATCAGAGTGGAAATATTTAGGATTTTCAACCTGTATCTCGGACAAATTTGGCTAAAGCATTTTCAATATGGCTAATAAAAATTACATTTGGCTAATATTTTGGCTACAGGTATTTTTGATCCAGGGTGAGCCCTGAGACACTGTGACGCACTTTGAAGAACAGTCCAACTATTAATTTGAGGGTACATAACAAAAACAAAACAGACCTTAAGTGCCATTACTCAGAAGATCTGTGTTGAAATGTGTATTTCAGACATTTTGACGCAATGTTTAGAATGTTCTATTTATATTTCAGACACGTTGATGCAATCTTTCGAATGTTCACCCTATATTTCAGACACTTTGACACAATGTTTATGATTTTCACCCTATATTTCAGAGACTTTGATGAAATATTTAGGATTTTCACCCTATATTTCAGACACTTTGACATCATGTTTAGGATTTTCACCCTATATTTCAGACACTTTGATGACATATTTTGGATTGTCACCCTATATTTCAGACACTTTGACAAATGTTTAGGATTTTCACCCTATATTTCAGACACTGACATAATGTTTAGGATTTTCACCCTATATTTCAGACACTTTGGCACAATGTTTAGGATTTTCACCCTATATTTCAGACACTGACATAATGTTTAGAATTTTCACTTAGCTGAATGTGGGTGCTGTCGGGCTTCTTTTTGTAGTAGAGTGTGTATTAGTGATTAACATCTGATTTTTTTTTTTTAATCATGGAACTCAAAAATGATGGATGTAAATGTATTTGACGTAAAACATAGGATTGTTGTGGTATTAGAGCTGGAATCTTTGACTACGTTTTGGTGGGCAGCGATTACCAGAAAATTACATAGCTTGGTCTCTGGTTGTAATGAAAGTGTATATAACTGTCCAAATGTCCGTCTAGCTCTCTTACAGTCAGAGTACCTGGGGGTAATCTTGGCTCTGTCCAGAACTGTGGGCTAATGTATAGTTGTTAAACATTAGGACAAAATCGGAGTAGTGATATCGGGGTGGGGTGGGGGCAAAGGCCATATATTTATATAGAGTAGAACAAAACAACAAAACAAAAAAACCGAACATTTTCGTTCTCTGATAGATAAAAACAAATAAATTGAGTCAAACTGACGGACTCCAAAATGCTTGTTATGACAATCCATTACATCAGACTCCCTTTAGGAAATAATCATATTGAGTTTTTAGATTTGCGGGTGTTATTGTCTATGTGATCCCGCAAATGTCCGGAAAAATAATGTAATTAACTAATCACAATACAGAACGCACTCGCCGTCAGTTTACAGATGAAAACAAGGACTTCCGTGTTTGCTAATAATGATCAGTCCGAAGCTGTGTCCCACTCCGACATTTCCGAGAAGCACTCGATATTATTGGAAAAATTAAGTATTGTTTTTGATAAAATAATAAGCAAAGCTATGATGGCATTTACTTCAAGCTAACTATACATATGAGCATTTATTTCAGTTTATATACACAAAACGTAGAAAATAGATATAATAAAGTAAGTAAACCTACCGAACAACAATGAGATCACCACAAAGGAAATGGATACGGGAAACCTATTATGAGCTGCTGTTCGGACTATTCGGTGTGAACCTGTGCGGACTGCGGTTAATTAGAGGCTCTATTACCTTGCTCAATTTTGTTTGTTTGTTTGTTTGTTTGTTTGTTTGTTTAACGACGCACTCAACACATTATAAGTACGGTTATATCGGCGTCGGACATATGGTTATGTCGAGAAAACCCCAGTGGTTAGCTGACGGGGATCGATCCTAGACCGACCGCGCATCAGGCGGGCACTGTACCACTAGGCTATGCTGCCCGCTTACCTTGCTCAAATGATATAAAATTTGTTTAACGAAACCACTAGAGCAAATTGATTTATTAACAATCGGCTATTAGTTGTGAAACATATGGTCATAAAGAGGAAACCCACAACATTTTTCCATTAGAAGGAAAGGATCTTTTATATGCTTTTCCCCAGTGACAGGAAAGCACATACCACGACTTTCGAAATACCAGTCGTGGTGCACTGGCCAGAACGAGAAGTAGCCCAATGGGCCCACGGACGGGGATCGATCCTAGACCGATCGGGAATCAAGCAAGTGCTTTACTACTGAGTTATGTCACACCCTTGTACACCTGGGCCCATATTTTCGAAGCTCTCTTAGCTCTCTTAGCGCTACGAAATCGTAAAACATCGTAGGGTGTGACGTCATTATAGCACATAATATTATATTAATTGTGTCAAAAACAGTAAATTTGCTGTATACATTTTTTGTTAAAGTGATCATAATAAAATAGTTTCAAAAGAGAGCACCAGCAGCCCGACAAAGTCGGTAGCAGGCGGAGGTGGGTGGTGGTGGTGCTATGGAATTTTGAATGGAGCAATTAATATGCCAAAGAGAAAAAGAAGCGCAATTTTGATTGAACCTATGATTGTCTTAAATACAATAAACTCAACTCA
>JAECMU010033846.1:0-11044 GCA_016106625.1 Dracogyra subfuscus | reverse complement strand
ATTGGATCACACGATTTCGCTAACATTGTTGCAGCAAACTTGAAGAAGAAAAACAAAGAAACGGTCGATCTCAGAATTAGCGTGTTGAAACCTATTCATGCACGATGGATCGTATCGGCTGTTGACAAGTTGGCCAAAGACAAAGCAATCATTACACGTGGCTGGCAGCTTGCTGGTCTATTAGACCAGTAGACAATCTTGAACCGCTCTAGGTGTGTTTATACTTTTGTTTAGGACGAGATCGACGGGCTCCGTTACCCATAGTCAGTGTAATTAAACTGTCGCGCCTACGATGATTTGTGCTCCATTTGTGTTGTGTTATATAAACGTATTGGTATTTTAAATTATGTTTGTTTTGTTTTATTAAATGTATCGGTATTTAAAATTTTTTATTGTTTTGTTTTAATACAGACAAAACATAGAAATAAATGCGTCATATTATTAATGCGAATATCATGGCCTCGCATTTTTCGCATTAATATTATGATCGCATTAATTTCAGGATCTACAGTATATATATTTTTTTTTTTTTTTTTTTTTTGCTTGTATTTTGTTAAATGTAGTTTATGTTTTGATTAGTCAAATGAAATATCAACTACTTGTAACCTTTAATGGGCTTAAATAGATCTTAAATATTTAACATAAAGTAAATACTAGTATACTGAATATCTAGACACCCCAGTCCACATGCACACCCAATGTTTAAATAATAAATCCATTTGTTAAAGAGCAATTTTCAAAAATCCACTAAGAAAAAAGACAATTTTTACATAGAGCACAAAAGAACAGACCACTTAATTCTTTGGTATTACAGCATAACATTTAGGAAAAACTGTATATCCCACTAATCTTATTTATTTAATGTCTGTTATTTCTTTTACGTTCATTGGGGATATACAAAAAAATAAATCATCCTCAAACTGTTAATCGGCAAAGTTATTCTCACATAAGTTTGTAGAAAACAATAATAAGTCCATGTTTTATTTAGAATGATTTTTTGGGGTTTAAAAACAATAACACTAAATAAGAAAGATTACCAATATAAAGTGACGTCATTAGCTATAACTTACCCTGACAATGTTATTTTTACGTTCATCGAGAAATAAACAAACTCCCATTGCTACGGCCTGATCAATGGGAAGATGTTAAATTCTAATTAATGTAAGTGAAATTTAATTATTGTACGATACCCACATGCCTCACAATGAATGCAGAAACAGTGAAATGTGTTAGAGTGACATCATTAGCTATAACTTGACCCTGACAATGTTATTTTTACGTTCATCGAGAAATGAACAAACTCCCATTGCTACAGCCTGACCAATGGGAAGATGTTAAATTCTAATTAATGTAAGAGAAATTTAATTATTGTACGATACCCACAAGCCTCACAATGAATGCAGAAACAGTGAAATGTGTTAGAGTGCGACACACCGAACAACTACTACGACACAGACAACAAGAGAGAGAACTGCCAACCCACCTGTTCTTCAGTTGGAAGACTTGACGGTGCACTAATGGACCTTGATACAAGATCCTTTGAAGAAGTCTTATTATTATCCTTAACAGAATTAGAGATTTCTCTATTAGACTGAAGTGTGTCTGTGGCAGGTGAATCTTTTATCACTGCTGGGGTTTCCTTGAAAAAAGCAGAACGCAGAAGCAAAGTAAGCATGGGTCAGTAAGCCTACATAGTCAAACCTGCTATAAAGGGCACCTTTGTTAACAACCAGATTATATATAAAGGACGCCGGCTACAACACTTCAAACTGAAAGCAAGTATACTGCACACCAAAAGAAACATAAATCAGAGTTCAAGTTACTTTTCAAATTAATTTTAATTAATTAAAAATGCTTAATTTAGTGTAATGATAATGATAATGTATATCAACCTGTAATCTCATGAATCTCAATGAGTTAATCACTTGTTAAAAAAACTAAACATGTTTTAGTTGAAAATTACATTTGCGTTTCTTTTGGTGTTGAGTATATTTTATCTTTTTTATAAAGGCTACATGCTCAAAAAGGCTGCATGTTCAAAACTGAAAGATGCATTCTCATGCAGCTTGTAATAATTGCATGCTTGTACAGGCAGGGCTAACTCTGGCTCATTACCTAATTCGCCAACTGAATTTCTAAAACAATTGGCAAATTTTATTTTTATCTGGCAAAAAAACTTCATGTAATAATTAATAAATTGTTTTTAAAATATTCAGGTTTCTGCAATTTTTGAAGTTTGATAGATAATTTGGCAAAATTTTCTACTTTCCCAGAGCCAGCCCCAAAAGGTCCCAGTTAACCGGTGCCTTGGGGGACCATTATCAACGGGTTTGACTGCATACATATATGGGTAGCAAGAAAAAGAATGTGCCACAGTGTGCTTTTTAAAATATTACAAAATGATACACATTACATTTTGGTTAATTTAGCTCAACAAACAGTTTTTTTATAAGCCTACAAGTAGTTTGAAAATAACTGTGATTCATTCTGTTAAAGAAAACTGTGTTTTCTAAATAATGAAAACACTGTTGTACAGTCAACAACAGAAAACACAATTACTTAATGATAATAAAGCTAAATGTGATAAATGCTAAGTTGTTACATCTAAGAAATAATAATTGTCTAATAATAAACTACATATATATTTGTCAAACAGGGCCCAATCTTAAGAATTTGCTACCTAAAGTATCACCTAAACCAATTTTGAGCTAGTCTACAGCTGTTTTAAACCAGTAATTTTTTCAATAAATAAACGCAAAACATTCTCTCCTCAATTGATGGCAATAATTTTTATCCAGCAGCAAAACATTTTCCTCATTAAACAGCCATCGTTAAGTTTGAGCCCTGTGTCTCTGAATCAAGATGCAACTAAATGCTTAATTTCTAATCTAAAACCACGCACCAATATCTACCATGCAACATACAAGTAAGGGATGTTCCACAACTGATCACGTGCGAAGGGCAAGAGAACTATACAAACTGAAATTGCATCTGAACCAAGTCCCGGTATGTAAAGAGAAAATATTGTTTCAGACATAAAATAATTGCAGTGCCCCACCACCATCCACCACACACCCCCACCCCATCCCTACTCAGGTGATCAGTTTTGGAACAGCTCTAAATTACTCAGAAATAATTTCAGCAGAAACAAAGCAACAGAAAAGTAATGAAATATTATAAGTACTACAAGTTAAAAATATTCTTTACTTACAAAAACATTAAAAATACCCATAAACCTTTGTCTTTCTTCAAAATGTAGCAAAATTGTTAACTTTTAGTGCCAGTATTAAATTTTAAATACAACTGCCTTTTATAGAATTAGATTTTCAAAGTACATGAATCTAATAAAAATATAATGTTATTGTTCTCAGAACACTTAATTTAAAATTTTAAAAAATAAATTAAAGAAGCAATATGCAAACATAAGGGGCACGCTCCAAGATACTAAAGCACCCAAGTGCTGTTTTCATATCATTACACCACAAACGTTTTCACAGATTGTCAGTTAATGTAGGATAAAAGTTAAATGTAAATTTAGTAGCAAGTTTTAGTATTCTAGCTAATCTATCACTGTACGGCACTTTTATGAAATGTTGCAATTTAGAATATATAAAGTGTGTCTTCATAAAAACTTGCAAATACTTAAATAACTTGGTCAATTATCACACAGTTCTCACTTTTTGTATTCAGCACAATTACGATAACCAACGATGTGTGTTTCTGCCTTATATTCTGATTTATTTTTTATTATCTACAGTTGAAAACTACCTTTAATACGACCCATGTTCTTCTCAGAAAATATAGCTATTATTAAACAAGCCCAGAATTTTTAATTTTTTAATTGTGATAACACATTTTAAATGTTTTTAAAGAACTTCCCTGAATTTTTTTTTACTTTTTAAAAACTAAATATTTTTCCTCCAAGTGGAATGTACTTATATGATTCCAGAATTTTCAGAATCTCTCATGATTTAACATCTGACTATTATTAAAAAAACCCGACATGATACAAGGACACAAATATGAGTCATGACACCAGTAGGATGTTAAATATATCAAGGCTCACTATGGGTCAAATAATTTTATTAACCACATTTAATTTGGAACAGTCACAATTGACAGATCAAGCACTGTTTTATGAATAATACTCTTTATTTATTAATTAAAATCATACAGATAATTATTAAGTTCAGTTAAGAAAAACTTGCAAAAACCAAAAAATTAAATTTTTTTAAAGTGCACTACAAACCAACTCAAACTATTAAATACATTAACTAAAAAATTAAGAAATTCCAGCCATACCTTTTGCTGCAGATAACAAACAATTATTGAACAATCTGCATAAATTACATACATCTATTTGCCTTTTTAACATAATTTCATTATCCATTACTTTATTTAGATTTCTTTTAAAAGTAATACAAAATCTTAATTAAATTTATTTTTAGAACCTATTGTTTCACAATATATTAAAAGCAGATAAAAATGGAGTTTTTAATGAAAGTTACTTTACGAAAACATTTATGATTTAACACTTAACAATAGTGAGTTGTTATGAAAGACAGAAATTTGCAATGAAACAAATTGGACATTCCAGAAAAATTAGCCCAACACAAGAAAGAACAGAAAACAGAAGTTTATATTAACTACATTTTTGCAGCAGAAAATGTTAGTTATCAAGGTATTAGTATCAAACACTGCAATATCAAATTTCTTAAACTTACATCCTCAATTTTAGTTACGATGGCATTCTGCTCGCCATTTCTTACAGTCTCATCTGACCGTGAAATGTTTTCACTTTCCGAAACCTCATCTATTTTTGGCATCTCAGTTCGCTTGAGATCAACTCCAGCGTGGCTGGGGGTGAAGTCTTGTTCCCAAGGCTGCATGCAAACAAAGCAATAGTCTAGTCTACCTCTACACAACCTAGATAATTGACAGGCTTTCCTCCATTGCAGTTTTATTTTGGCATATAGTTCACAAATTTTAAATTGTTATTCAAACAGATTTACTGGTATTAATAACCTGCTATATTTTATTCCCTATTTAAGTAATTTCAAAGAACTAAATTTTGTTAAGATCATGAGTTTTTACAAGCTAAATTCTATTTAAATTAAGAGTCAGGACAAGGACTGACATGCCCACATCGTAAACACTTACGGCACTCCACTAAGTGTAAAGGCATCCCCACCCTGGGATAGAATTCTGACTTTGCTAGGGAAGAAGGGGAGAGTAGAGTGACAGGGAGAACACATTTTATTATTGTAAATGTTCATTTTAATTAAACATATCTCCTAACTCCAACATTAGACTTAACTTGTCACTAATTGTAAATTAGTCAAGGGGAGATAACTGTTCAATGACTAAATGTCCAGTCAGATTATCTGGCTGTGCTAATAGAAAATGAATGGTTAATCTACATTTGGTAATGTATGGTTAATATTATAAGCTTAAATTTAAAAAATAAATCCAAAATGTTAGATACAAAATAAACATATCTGAAAGAAAATGTAGATAGCTACTTCTAAGTACATTATCAAAATAATGCAGATACCCTCAAGGTTTACAATGACTTTTTGTTTTGGACTAGAGGAAAGTCTGATGAAAGATGCATTTCCCACCACAACTGGAGACACATTTGATCTCATGCACAAAACATAGATATAGAATGCACGTCTTAGCATATACAATAGCCTGTATATTAGCATACATATACATACTTTGACCAGCACAAACATTTACATACAAATATATACAATCAAAATTCAGTTCATAATTTTCAGTTTCCCCCCGTTATACATCAAATTGCTTTAACAGAAAAATGTAGTAGCATCGCCATTAAGTGGACGTCTCCATGATTGAACATATACCATAGGGATTGATTTTGATGAGAATTGGCAAAGAATGGTCAACTGGTTTGACCCATTGCACATCGGAACAGCATTCTACCACCGAAGTATATCCCACCACACAAAACACCAAAGAAAAGTCTAAAATTCTTTTAATAAAAAGTTATTTAATGATGCATAAAATAGAATATCACAACTGGCAGTCCTAAAATGATGACATTTAAAAACTTCCATGATATATAAAAATCCTGTTATTCCATCTGTGGTCTAAATATGACAACTGTATATCAGGTAAAATGGGTTTAAAAAAATAAGTAACACTAAGAAAGCCAACTAAAGAAAATTGTCCTTCTTGAGATAAACTAAATTGTTTCTTGCAAAAGGTTGTATCTAGTGTGTAACACCAATTAAAATTTCTTACTGATTTACAACTGTTTCAAATATTTCTCAATGCAAGCCATCGTACTTGTACATAATAGATCATAGATAAGCTTAGCACTGCTGAAAACCAGTATTCTACAGTGAAGTATAAAATGTGCCTTAGAGCTAGAGCTAATTACCTTCTCCACATGTGATGTCTGTTTGTTGAGTTCATTCTTCCGTTCTGAAACAAGACGAACATCATCACTGTAAAAACTAAATCAGTGTCAATAACACACAATGCCTTGCACCTAACTTACAAGTTATAAAAATATAATATTTAACAGTAAATAGATATTAAAAGGTAAATCAAGCTATAATCAGTTACTATATTTATTATTACATAATGAAAATATATCTGTATTCTTATTGGTAAAAACCCAGTCACATGACCATCCGTAAATAGTGATACTGCCTTGAGACGGTCTCACCGGTCCATCAAAAGTGATATTTCCCTGTGAGATTTTACCAATGAAAATAAAGATGAGACAAAATTCTATCCAATTAATGAGTAGGTAACGTAATGCAACGTCAACTGCTAATAATTCTAATGTAAACAAGCACAAACTTGTGACAAATCGCTTTGCTGTCCTTCAAAAAGACATCTTTAGTCATACTGAGTTTAATTCCGCAAACACGTAAAAACAAGGTCAGTAATGGTCATATTGTGTATGGAATATATCGCAGATTTATAAAGTAAATGATAGATCAAAATGCAGTTGGAATCGGCACTCTCAGGATTTTATGTTACAAATACAAAATGCATTTGAGGGTAATCGGAAACTGTTCAGTATAAATGTATGATTTATTTTATTTTATTTTTTTGTGTTGGCAATGTTTCAACTGTTTATTTCCGCATTCCTAAGAAACTGAATGAATTACAGCTGTTTTTACACAGCATTTAAAAGAACTCAAATGGATTTTTACCTATTTCTTTACCTGTCTCCTCAGACTCGGCTTCTTCCTCGTTATAACTCTCTGCCTTTTTGTCGTCCTCCTTGTTGTGGAAAAGATTGGCTTCGAAAGGCGGCCGCTCCTGCTCAGCTGACCTGTGTAGAACATTCTGCTTCTGATCCCCACTCATACGAGTCACAGAGCTCCTGAAAAACACATTTCACAAATAAGTAAATACCATGAGTCATTGAAATAATTTTACATCAGATCATATAAGGAATACTAATTGTCAAGTCATATTTCTCATTTAATTGCATGCCTCTGAGAAGTTAAAAGTTTTGATCTCATTTAAGTGTTATGTATTAATAAAATATTGGGTTCTACAATATTAGATTTGCATGAGTGTATAAAACTGTTTCTCAAAAAATTCTTGTAGGCCTTAAGACAGGTAAAATATACACTTATGACTAAATGAAGGTGCGTAATCATTTATGGAATTTAAACTGGAGAGATTATCATATAAGAAATAGCTTATTTGTGGAATATGTTTTATTTGAGATTATCATGCAAGGAATAGCTAAAAGAACCTGGTTATTGAAAATAATATTCATAAAACAAGAGCTGTGTAAAGCCACAAATCAATGTGGCAGTTGTAACAATTTGTTCAAGTTTTTGAAATAACTGCTACCACCACAAGTTACTTTTTCAACAAGGATTCTAAGACTACTGCTAAAGCAATGCCTCTTAAGTTCTAGGTCCTGATCTCTGTTCAAGGGCCTGATCTCTGTCACAAATGTGCAAAATCCCCATAAAAGGATCTGCTATATAATTTCACCTCAATAGATAGAACCATGTAATTTCAGCGTAACATATAGAACCATGTAATTTCAGCTTAACACATAGAACCATGTAATTTCAGCTCAATACCTAGAACCATGTAATTTCAGCTTAACATATAGAACCATGTAATTTCAGCTCAATACCTAGAACCATGTCATTTCAGCTTAACATATAGAACCATGTAATTTCAGCTCAATACATAGAACCATGTCATTTCAGCTTAACATATAGAACCATGTAATTTCAGCTCAATACATAGAACCATGTAATTTCAGCTTAACATATAGAACCATGTAATTTCAGCTCAATACCTAGAACCAATGTTAAATTTTAAGTTTTTTAAATCCAAAAAACTATGTGTGATGTGTACAACATATAGACAGATGGACTGATGGACAGACAGATGGTCAAAAACAAAACATATAGGATTGGTAGGGGACTAATTAAAAGTATTAAGTGAATAAACAGCTTAGTTTGTTTGTTTGTTTGTTTAACGACGCACTCAACACATTATAATTATGGTTAAATCGGCGTCGGACATATGGTTATGTCGAGAAAAAACCCAGTGGTTAGCTGACGGGGATCGATCCTAGACCGACCGCGCATCAGGCAGGCACTGTACCACTGGGCTATGCTGCCCGCTAAACAGCTTAAATGAAGGTTAGAAGTAGCAAAAAATACCTAAACATGTTAAATCACCATAAACATTTACCTTCTCTTTCCGGTCTGACCCTTCGTCTGGATTATTTCTTGATCCATTTCAGCGGCCTTGTTTTTCAACTGGAAAACAAACACAAAGTATGTCAAATATCTTTCATAGCTATAACTGATTATTAAACAGACATGACACAAAGTCCAAGTAAGTCCACGAAACTAAATAAGAATCAATCAATCAATCATTTTAACACAAGCTAACATTCACTGAAGATTCAAGTACATCTATTTTGGGCACAACCTCTGAATTTCCTAGTAAATGTGTCAAAGACAGGACTAAAAAAACAAGTTTAAAAAAAAAAAAAAACTTATGGTATTATTTGTTTGAAAAAAGTAACCGAATTGTATCTTATTAGACCCATGGCTGGGGGTCTATTTAAATTAAGAGTACTCCACAAAGCTTACTTGAATTTGTTTCTTTTTCAGATCTTCTAAAACGGTGACCATGTCCGTATCAGCAATATCAAAAGGTGTTAGTCCCTGTAAAAAAGTGAAACATTTGTCTTGCAATACACAAATACAGTCACTGCCTGATCCAACCTCTCTTTAATATTTGGTAACTTTGGTAATTGATAATTACAGTTACTTTACATAATAAAACCCTGAAATTTGCAAGAATTCTTAGAATTAAATATCTCGATCTCCATAAACTTATTTGATATCAATAACAATTGCATCCTTAGATGTTCATGTCAATGCATATAAAAAAAATTCTTTAAACTTATAAATAATAATAATAATTAAAATCCATTAAAACTTTAATTTAATAATTAAAATAAATAATCTGTTTCACAAGCAATGTGATGAACATCCATATTTAGGGATATAAATCAACTTTTACTGATGGAATATTTCTAGCTTGTAAGAAATGGAGCTAAAAACAAAACTTAAACATTGAACTAACCACAAAAGTTGACACTGCTGTCATCTTTGAAAAGTAATACCTATACCATACCTTTTTATTTCATAAAGATGAGAGAAAACATGATACATACGGCATGGTCCTTCTTTTCCATGTCACACATGTTTTCCACAAGGACTATACAAGCTTCATTCTGTCCCCAATGAGCAGCAGCATGAAGAGGAGTCCACCCATCATTGTCTTCCGCATTAATATCAACACCAGCTTGTATCAGGATACTGCAACAAACAGTGAAATACAGCATTTCTATATCAACAACATTATTGTTTTAAAAACATTTAATCAGTTTTAACAAGCAGATCTTTTAGTCCTACAAGATTTTAAATGTGGAAAGTTTCGCTGCTCAGGAAGATAATATATATTCATGAAGCATAAATTTCTATCGAAACAAATACAACAGTATTACTGGTTTTAAAAATAAATTTATGACAGAAATTTATGCACAAATCTTTAAAAAACTACATAATAATAGTACATTTTTAATTTAAAAAAGTTTTCCAAATGACATTATGACAGCAACATATGTATAAGATGTTTCAGAAATAACAGTATGCCGACTTGCTACTTTAAAGCTTACTTCATGACTTTGATGTAGCCCTTGGCTGCGGCGACATGCAGAGCAGTTGCACCGGACTTGTGGTGCTTCTTCTCCTTGACTACCCGACTGTTTAGCCATTGGTTTGCATCCATCAGCATTCTTTCTTCTTCGTTTCGCCTCGCTGCATCAGCATCAACTCCTAGTCAGCAGAAAATTATAAAAAATATAAAATTAGCAATAAGCAACCATTCTGGACAACTTGTTTTTATAAATATATACTATTATGCCTGTAAGCAGCAATATATTTTACCAACATAACAATCTAGTGACTGGCTCTTCAAAATACAATTTTTTTATTATCTGACCTGGTTAAAACTGGACAAATGAAGCAAAATTTTAAATATTTTTTATTTTTTATTTATTATTGACTGTTCTCTGTATTACTTTAACACTGTTTGCTAATATGTAGCAGACTGTACCTTTAAAGCAAGACACAACAAGTGGAAATATGATCACACAAACAAAACACGGGAACACATGGTATTGCAGATCACATTTAATTTACTACAAGTGTAGTAATGTCTATAAACACAAAGGTGTAATGTGGGATTGAATATCGAAAATGTGGTATCGATGTCAGTAAGGTGGGCTTGGGTGACAGTAAAATGGTTCACTTCCTCACACTATGGATTAGGGTTTAGGTTGCAGTCACCACTGGGGTTACTATTTTTTATTATATTCTCTCTTATTTCTTTGCGTCAGAATGAGAACACGAACCAAACTTTAATCTGAACTACAGATTAAACTATGACATCTGGCAAGACATGTCAGATCAACTCAAAAACCTTCAGAACATTAGCAAACGTA
>JAECMU010033825.1:2024-13073 GCA_016106625.1 Dracogyra subfuscus | reverse complement strand
CTGTGTGCAAACTATGGAATATATTTCCGTGTGTTGATAAACATACGTGAACGTTCTTTGCTAGGATGTTTGTGGTCTAATATTTGATATTAATATTGATATTTGATATTAATTTTAGCCGAGTCTTATAAACGAAAAAAAGCCCAGAAAGAGACACGGAGGAGCCGGCCAAGGCCCATAACAGGCGTGTGCTAAAACAGCTTGTTCTGAATGTACACGTTAAATGTTTTTGACTTGACTTGACATAAAGAGAATCCAGAGACCCAGAGATAAAGAGAAGAGAGAGACCCAAAGGAAGACCCTTGCGTCCTCAATCGAATTGTTAACTCTATCGTTCACCACCTAAGAACTTGGACTTTTATATGTACCCCCATGTTGTTAACTTCTTAACTTGTATTACCAACTTGAGACTTCTGTTCCTTCATTAACATTCCTAATACAAATTACGCTGTGTTACTATAATAGTTTTGAGCAGAACAATGTTGCCCAATGGGCCCACCGACAGGGATCGATCCCATACCGACAGCGCATCAAGCGAGCATTTACACCACTAGGCTACAGTGCACGAGTGGCTGGATGTAGCCCAGTGCTAAATAGCTCACTTGATGCGCCGTCGGTCTAGGATCGATCCCCGTCGGTGGTCCCATTTGGGTTATTTTTCGTTCCAGCCAGTGCACCACAACTGGTATATCAAAGGCTGTGCTATATACTACCCTGTCTTTGGGATGGTGCATATAAAAGAACCCTTTCTGCTAATCGAAAAGAGTAGCCCATGAAGTGGCGACAGCAGGTTTCTTCTATCAATATGTGTGTGGTCCTTAACCATATGTTTGATGCCATATAACCGTAAATGCGTGCGTGTGTGTGTGTGTAAACATCCATCTCTGCGTACGGCCTTGATCGCTGTGTATCATCGTACATAGGATATTGCGAACTACCAAGCGAAAGAAAGGGAAAAAAACTAATAGAGGTAAGTTCTTATTTACAAATCAAATCAATTCAATTCAATATTTTATTAACGTCTTACCTTTAAAAATCGATTTAATACATGTAATGCATAATATTTTAAAAGCCACTCAGCATAGAGTTATCAGAGACGCGATACAAGCAAGATATCATTAAAAAGAGCTAGTAAGCAACAAAATAATAAAATTATTAATTTTAAAATAATTAAACTATTCTTTTTTTCAAAAGTTTTCATTATATTTTTGTTGAAAAAAAAAAAATTATCACATGAATTAAAAACATTAACCGTGTTGTTAATTAAGACAGCGTTGCTAAATAAAATTTCTCTAAAATCATTATACAATGGACAGGATAAAATTACGTGTTCTTCATGTTTAATACAACCATTGTAATAAAAACAAAATCTTTCATTCTCTAAAATAGTTTCGTCCCTCTCTGTTTAAATTATATTTATACACAGCCCATCGTGCTTGGCGTCACGTGACCTCATCGTGTATCGTGAACTGTTTTGCAAAGTGGGGGTTCAAAAGTGCTGCGTGTTCTGAGAGTTCTGACGACGAAGACGACAACACCCCGTTAGCAAATCTACAGACAGTGTGGAATGAACTCGTGAGAGCAATGCCAGTGCCAGATGGAGACGGCCACAGTGATTCTGAACCAGAGGACGATACACAGGAGCCACCCGAACAGCCAACGCCCACAGCAGTTAAAACGCACAAGGCACTCGAGACAGTCAGACTGTTTTTTCAGAGCAAAGGAGATATTCGATTGCCATTATTTGACAGCATTGCGGACATTGACTCGGCATTAGAAGTTATGCGTCCAACGCTAAGTAAACAAACCACGATTAGTGATTACGTAACGAAACGTGATTAGGTACATGTAATTCACTAAACTCTTTTGAAGTGATCTTTCAGTAATGTTTTGTTGTATTTATTGATTGTAATAAATGATATATTTTTTTATAAATGTCTTATAATCACCAAGGCATTTTTCATTTTGTTTACTATTATATTGAGTTCAAAATTCAAAAAGGCCGACTTTCGGAAAAAAAATTACCAACTTCTGCAAATGTGTACAACGAACTACTGTTATAACGAACCAATGAAGCTGGTCCCTTGCAGTTCGTTATAAGCGTACTTTACTGTATATATATATATATATGTATATGTATATGTATATCTATATCTATATCTATATCTATATATATATATACATATGACGGGGAAGACGGGATACATTTTATCCCCCCCCCCCCTCCCCCACACTATATAAAGGCATTGTCAGGGTTTGGGTGCCCTGAGCTCACCGTCTCATAATTTTATTTTGTTTTATTATTATTACATATGGTATACAGAGTTTTAAAACGTATACATACAAATAAATATAATCCACACACTTTATGTATACTGTTGTTGTTGACATTTTGTTTGTATTTTGTTTTGTTTATTTTGTTTTGTTTATTTTTTATTTTATTATTATTATCTGAGACCAAAAAGGAAAACAAAAACGAAAAAGGAAAATATGTTATGTACGAAATTAATATTGATAAAAAAACAAACAAAACAAAAACGTATTATGTGAAAGTGTGTAACAAAGTAGAAAGTGCTAAGAAGGTATTTGAGAAAAAAATATAAATTGTTATAGATTTAATAAGCTTTTATGATGTTTGAAATAAAGTAAACCACTGCTCCTATTTTGTCTTGAAATCTTCATAATTACCGCTTTTAAATATTATACATTTTTCAGTTTCCAACTTTTCTTTAATTGTAGCTTTTGAGGCAGAAAAACAACATTTTAGTTTGTTCATGGATTTTTTTAAAAATATTTTATGCTAATAATTAACCAATTTATTGCATATGCATTGTTTTTTTTTTTTTTTTTTTTTTTTTTTTTTTTTTTTTTTTTTTTTTTTTTTTTTTTTTTTTTTTTTTTTTTGTTAACAGACCCAAAATGACAATCTGTTTATCTATAATTATGCACGCTCCTATCGTATTGAATATCCCGTTTGTAATATCCTTCCAACATCCTTTAACATAATAACAATCATAAAATGAATGTTCAATTGTCTCTAGCATAAGATTACAAAAAGTACATTTATTTGAATTAATATAATGTATTGTATATAGAAGGGTTTTAGTGGCGAGAAATCTGTGTAGAATGTTATATTGAAACTAACGTAAAGTTGTATCTCTTACGAACTTAAAAGACATATTGTAAAATATATTCCATTCTGCTGGTGAATAACAAAACACTTTCTTTTCATATTTTAATTGAGACCTTGCAATAGCTTTTGTGTAGCATAATATGTTATATATTTCTCTAATTCCCGTTTTGTCTTGAAGAAGTTGTTTTAGCTTGCTAGGGTAAACTAGTTGTTCGTTTGTAATTGACACGTATATTGTATCATTATGTTTTACATATATTCATACGAAACATTGTTTTTATATTACATTTTGCTATACAATCTCATAAATTTAGAAATCCCCCATCAGTGTTAATTAAATCACTAATGAAACAACTTCCTTTTCTGCATACATTTTAATTTAATAATTTTTAGCACCCCCGTTTCAGTGGTCCTGAATTATAACATCTCTTTTAACTTTGTCAGGTGTATTTTGCCAAATGAATTTGTAAAATCCCTTATTTAACCTTTCAACTAACTGTTCTGATGGGGATGGTAGCGAAATTAACAAATGTGTTATTGTTGGTAATATTAGTGATTTTAACACTGTGGGTCGTCTAATACTGTAAGCTTACGGGCACTCCATGCTTTTAATAACATTTCCATTTCTCCTATTTTTGGCTCGAAATGATCGGTAATAACGTCTTGTAAATTTAAAGATATATTGAACCCCATTCTAACTTCCATCTAGAATTAGAAGACACTTCTTTTGAATGTTTTGTTCTTGCCTATCCATATTATATTTGATTTTGAATAGTTTAGCTTCAGACCAGATATTTTTGCAAAGAAATCGAGTGTAGGAAATGTGTTGTATAGAGAATGTTGGAATTCATCCAAGATAGAGGTAATGTCGTCGGCAATTCTTATTGAACCTAAACCTAAAATTATGTTACATTTTTGTTTTGTTTTTAAATAAATTGTAACCTCCATTTCCATTAGTGCTAGTATTTCTTCGAACATGTGCCAGAACCTCTTTTGAATATAGGCACGTAAATAAAGTAACAGCAACAGTGGAGCTGTATCCTAACAAGACGGGTTTGACACAAGGAATAATATCTATAGCCTTACCAGACGCGACCATAACGACAGTCTTCTTTTAAAAAATGTTATCAACAGTTGAAACGCCAATTTAACGTTGTTTGATTAGTTAATGCATGTGTCTCGCTCGTGTCACGCGACAATACAAAGAAGAAACAAAGAAACAATTCTTATCGGTATTGTGTCCATCGTCGTGGTTAGGCCATCGGTAGGTACTGGGTTCGGATCCCAGTCGATGCATGGTATTTTTAATCCAGATACCGACTCTAAACCCTGAGTGAGTGCTCCGGAAGACACAATGGATAGGTGTAAATAACTTGCACCTACCTGTGATCCATAACTGGTTCAACAAATGCCATGGTTTGTGCTATCCTGCCTGTGGAAAGCGCAAATACAAGATCCCTTGCTGCTAATTGGAAAGAGTAGCCCATGAAGTGGCGATAGCGGGTTTCCTCTCAAAATCTGTGTTGTACTTAACCATATGTCTGACGTCATAAGACCGTAAATAAAATGTGTTCAGTGCGTCGTTAAATAAACCATTTCTTTCTTTCTTTCTAATTATCTGTCGCGCTGTACGCGTGCGATTAGGATACGACGATTGAAATTATTGGTTTCTACAAATAAGTCGCACGCGTCCCGTTAGGCTATAGCATTAGGATACAGCTTAATGATACAGCTTAAACATCAACACTTTTCCACTCTCTTTTCAAAGATGGGATCCAGCCCATATCACCCTAGCTGTACTGCTGCAGTGGGTGTGTACTTACCAACACCTAGGTAGAAAGATCATGCCCTATTCTGAATAGCATGTATACACGAGTACCTGAAATGGGTGCTCTATAATCTGTGTCAGAACGTACAAGTACATCATACAGTTTTGTGAATACTGGAAAAGGAACATCGCCCATATATTCACATTATTAAACCCAGACTTTACCAGCCTGTCTGGGATACAATTTTCGTCATAATACTTAAAGCTAGATGTTCTGTTGAAGGGACAGACCCAAGTGTCAGCCTGTGAAAATTAACACTATATTTCTATCAATTTTACACCATAGTTATTGTGTCTTGTACATCGCTGGCTCTTTCTAAAGGAATATTTAAATCAACACATTTTTAAATGAAAAATATTTTCCAAAAGTAACTCATCACTAACTACTTCTGACATTTCTATTAAGTGTTCATCAGGCATAACAAAGTCAAGTATTGTAGACGTTCTGGAATTATATTCACCAAGGAGAAAGCTATTGCTGCTAGTATCACTAGAAAACTTAATTCATAAAAAATAAACATTATCAGAATACTTTGTATTTTCTGGCAGAATATAAACACATCCAAATAATATTTTAGCATTTATAACTGGCAAAATATTTACAATCTCAAACCATAGAACATATTTTGCTAAAACCTTTTCTGTAATTAACAATGATTCCACCAGATTTCTTGTCACAAATTTTTCTGTTCTTCCCATGATAGTGTGGGAGCCAAGTGAGATTCATTTGGTGCAAGAGTTCCAAAAGGTTTGAGATGGTTGTGGTGTAGAGGGACCCCAACTAACCACAGAAACACAATTCTTAAGTAAATCTAGTGCGGGATTAAATAGGGGGTGCTACTGAAATTATCCCCAAAATTAGATTTAATTGTTGCGAAAAATTCCATCCAAAATTCCTTTGCTACTTGTTACAGGACATCTCACCGAACCCAAATCCAGAACTTAAAACAAAATATTTTGCGGGAAAGGCTACTTAAGAAAGACTCGAATTAGTGCTAATATGGGATTTTATTGTTGTGAAAGTTCCATCCTTGGAACCAAATGTAAAATGTAGAGTATGCTCACCCGACTTGGAATTACCAATTTAAGAAGAACTAATGCGGGAAAGTGTACTTAAGAATATGTCAAATGCTAAGTATTGCTAACTAGGGATTTAATTCTTGTGAAAGTTCCATCCTTGGAACCAAATGTAAAATCTAGAGTATGCTCACCCAATTAGGGATTTAATTGTTGTGATAGTTTCATCCGAAATTTCTTTGCTCTTTGGTAGAGGACATCTGCTGAGCGTAAACTATATATTAAATTGCTACTGAATAAATAAACTGTGAATTATATTTTGTAACGTTACAGACAAAAGTGTTACATGAGACCGCAATCCTCAAAGGATTTCAATATTGGTAACATATCTGAATTAACCAATCCATTACCTTTCAAACGTCCAAGTTTTGCTTTTCTAAGTGCCCTAACAAATATTTTACAATGCTTTTAAACTAGTCACCTTTAAGCTATTCTATAAAAGTATAGCTGTCGTGGAAATGTGGTAGGGTCGCAAATGTGGTAGGGTCGCGAGTCCTGCAATGCTATCATACTTTCTCCATTCCTAGGGATGTAGTCCTTGACAACAATCACTATGAACATTCGTCCCCCTAGATGGTACCAATTGGTCAAATTTTGAGGCATGGACTAACAAAGCAAAAAATTAAAGGAAGAGAAGGTAATTGAAAAGAAAAGAAAAAGAAAGAAAATAAAATGCAAAACTAAAACATGTCACTTCTTTTCAAATCAGTTCAGTAATCTCTTATTAGTTCATTCTCAAGTCAATTGCAAATCATTTCAGATTGTGTTAACTAAGTTCAATTCAGGTGAAACAAATCCAATTAAGTTCCAGTTCAGTTAATTTCCATTGAGACAAGTACAAATTATATTAGTTCACAGTTGCTCAGTTCAGTTCTGATGAGAGAAAAACAATTAATTTTAACGCAAACAACAACTATGGTGTTTTCATAGTTAATATGCATGGTTTCATATAGACTATGTTTTCCGCTATTTTAAAGGTTGTTTTTAGTTGTGTTTTAAATAATATTTCAACGTTAAAGACGATGCCAACAATGTGACTTATACAGACACCGATTTATGAAATTGGAAAACAGCTACGAACTCAATTTATAAAGCATTTCATTTTAGACATCGCCAGGAATCCGCTCCCGAATAGCCAGAGCTCTTTCGTCATCTCCAAGCAGGTCGAAGAGCTGAGCGACCTTCTCCAACGTATTCGCATTGTGGGATTTCTCAAGATGGTCGGTGATTTCACGAAAGGCATAGCGATTTTTAAACTTTTCTTTGTTGAAAGTACCCTCCAAATTCATTCCTATAGTTGTTTCTGTAAATTTTCTGATGAAAAACAAGCACTCCCTCTCTAAATCATTTCGTTTTGGTATTTCTTCATTCTTACTTCTTTTGAGACAGCAGATGGCGACCTGTCCATATGCGTTTATTTTCATAAAAGCTGGCACAACCTCATCTGGAAGTTGAACTATTTTTCTGAAGGTATCCTCGGCTTCTGTGTAATGCTCTAATTCCATATACGTAAAGCCCAACTCTTTTAATGGTGATGTATTACAGCCTTTGCTAATTTCAATCGACTTCTTCAGATGGTCAATAGCAGACTGTATGAATGGATTGTCTCGAGACAATTTGAAAAACTGTGTTGGCTTCAAACTAGACGAAAACTTGGGTTCCCATCTTCGAGCCTTTTGTTTTATTATGAACGCAAGGTGTTGATGTGACATGACGGTCGGTCGAATTTTAATTGCACGTTCTAGAAGTCGTTGAGCCTCTTCATAATCCTTCATTGTTTGGTAATAATATATGCCAGATCTTTCAAGCACAAATGCATCATCAGGACACAACTGAAGTGCCCGATCGTAACATTCCTTGGGTGCAATGAAGTGTATTTTTATCTCTAAGCATTTGATCATCTCGTCATTAAATGGACCTGCTTGACAGTCAACTGTACACTTTAATTCTCCCAGTTGGACCCAGGCTTTTGCAGAAAGATGATTGTCGGCATTTGTCGCGACCTCTTGAAGCACCTGATAGCATCGAACTGTATTATCGATAATGTCACGATGCAGGTAGGTTGAATTAGGAAACCCTGCGACATATCGTTTAAGAGTTAACCCCTCGCCAAACTTCCACAGATACTCCGAAGGATACTTCTCGTTGACCGATTTATAAATCTCCAGAGCTCTGGGGTAACACTTCTTAGACACCCGGGCCAAACAAAACGCTAGTTCAGCTTCTGCTACTGTGTGCATTCTTTCATAATCTGGGCTGTTTTTCACCGTTTCCTCTAATTGTTCCAGGTACACGTTTGCCTTGTAGATGTCATGTTTATTCGTAAACCTGACTCGGTTAGCAAGAGCTACAATATTGGTGCTGTCTCGCTTTATGACTTGTGTGTTTGTCTCCTCTGCCTTGGTGTAGTCTCCTTGTAAGAAAAACAGGTAGGAGATAAAGTTGTCATTTCTGTTTTGTTCCACCAGAGTCATCTCCTCTGTTTCAAGTTCTAGATTCAACCGATTAAGAATTGATTTTCTTTCGTCTTCGTTGCATTCTTCAAGTAGATTAAGATGGAAGGAATGGGGGAAATTCTTTAGTTTGTTTTCCATGGTTGTATATCAATGGACCAAGATCTCTTTTCTGAAGAAAAAAAGAAGTAAAGTGTATGTGTGTGTGTATATATGCACACACACACACACACACACAAACACACACACACTTTTTTCCCTTTGTTTAACGACGCACTCCACACATTACATTACGGTTATATTAGCATCGGACATATGGTTATATCGAGAGAAAAAACCCCAGTGGTTAGCTGACGGGGATCGATCCTAGACCGACCGCGCATCAGGCGGGCACTGTACCACCGGGCTATGCTGCCCGCACACACATACATACACACACACACACACACACGTGAACATACACATGCTTATGTCCATGCATACATATTTACGTGATCCTGTAATGCTTGATCTGTCTAGAATCTATCCCCTTCGGTAATTTCTCGTTACAGCTGGCATATCAAAACATGGCATGTGGGATGGTGAATATAAACAAGAAAACAATGTAGGAGGTTTCACTCTAAGACTGTAGATCAAAATGATCAAATGTTTGATATCCTATAGCCGATGATTAAGCTCTCTAGTTGTGTTGTTAAACAAAACACACTTTAACGTTGATACATACACAAATGCATACATACATTTAAAGATACACTCTGTCAAAAAAGGACGTATAGGGAAAGAAGAAAGTGTTTGTTTTTACAAAATAGCGTTTTTTGTACAATGTTGCGAATGCATGTGAAACTCGGGGGGAAATATTGGGGGCAATGAGTATTTAAAGCTGCAATGCTCGCAATGACGCCTCATTTCTATTTCGACATAGAAGAATACAAATGAGAAGCTGGTTTACGAGCAACATCAACATCGACATTTACGTGTTCGCTAATGCACGAATGTACAGGGGTAGAACTTGGGAAACAGCGGCCAGTATGGTTCAGTGACGAGTCACTTTTCCTTCTACAGAGACGTGATCGACGACAACGTGTTTACAGACGCCACAATGAACGTTATGCCAACAACTTCGTCGCCCATGTTGACACCGGCAGAAGTGAACTTGTCTTCGTATAAGGCAACCTGACAGCTGTACGCTACCGGGATGAATATTTCCACATCAGATTATTCCCATTCTGGATCGACAGAGATAACTCTTTCAGCAGGACAATGCCAGGTCACATACGGGACGTGTAACAATGGATTTCCTACAGAATGAGAACCTTAATGTGCTTCCATGTCCATCAAGATCGTCAGGTCTCAACCCCATTGAACATCTATGGACATACGTGTATACCAGCGTGACCTAGAGCCTCAGATGCTTCCGCAGCTGCCATATGCCTAGGATTCTATGTGCCCAGACTCATAGACTCATTCAGTATATGGCAAGGAGATGGTGCAAAGTGATTGCTGGTGCTGATGGCCACACAAGGTACTGGTTTCAGCGCCGTCGTACGACGCCTTCACTGTCGTCATTCCATAGCAAGCACATTGTCGCATATTCATGTCCAGTTTGACTGTAATACGATCATCAATAACGAAATTATGCCAATTAAAGAGATAATTTCATGAATAATTCACCTATGCGTTTCTTGTTTGACAGGGTATATATCATTTTACACTTACATAGCCTTCATATACATTCTCATAGGATGTGATTACACTTACAGAGATACACCCGGGAACTAATTAAACAAACTTAGTTTTGATTATGACATATCCTTGACACGAACCACTACAATTAAAGTGCAGTGTATATAGAGATCAATACAACAAGTTGTTTCAAAATGTATCTAACGAGCGATAAATGGTATCTAACGTTATTTCGAAGAATCAATGTGATTTATACAAATATTTGTTTACGATCCATGCAGGCTCGTACGTTACCCAAGCTACAAAGTCCTGTGTGATTTTTGTGAGCCTCGGGCTCTCGGACTCTCCTCAAAATCGCTGACTCATAGTACATATTATGCACGTCTATAATAATATTTTGTACCGGTCAATGCACATACCTATTAAGCTAAAGTTCCATATGAAATAATACACACTGTGGGTTGGTGGAGGAGTGAACATCAATAATGGAAATAAGAAATAAATAAATGTTTTATTTAACGACGCACTCAACACATTATAAGTACGGTTATATCGGCGTCGGACATATGGTTGTGTCGAGAAAACCCCCAGTGGTTAGCTGACGGGGATCGATCCTAGACCGACCGCGCATCAGGCGGGTACTGTACCACTGGGCCAATAATGATACAAACACCAGCCCAGTGTTAAGCGAAAGTCGAACAGAACAAAAACTGGGGGTTATGTGCTTCACGTTAAACCAAATGGCCACGTCGGGAACCAAGCGAATAGTTCGCAAACGTTAGCGGAACGTTCGCTGGCCAGTGGCGTAACTATGGCGGGGAGGGGGATGGGGTCAATGTCCCCCATTCACACCATGGACCCCCCATTGCCACCCC
>JAECMU010033824.1:0-10422 GCA_016106625.1 Dracogyra subfuscus | reverse complement strand
ATTCCATGATAATAGTACCACAGACTGCTTGCATCAGTTGAACACAGGACAGCTGCTTTATAAAAATAAAAAATCAATCAGCATTTTCTAGATCTGGGTGGGAACCCTGTACCTACAAGTACCAGCCGTGTATCCGATGGATAAACCACGAGGTCAGTCAAAATATCTGCACACACTAGTTACCTATGTAATAAAACACGTCAACCGTTTGTCTTAATTAGTGATATAGAAGTTTCATTGATTAATTTATTAGATGGCTGCTGCTCCTAAGCTGTTGTGTAACAGCCTGGATATAAATAAGTCTTTTGTGCTACCTATACACCTTACATCGGATAACATTAATCAGATATTCCTGATCTGCTGCAATTTTAAAGATACTTTTTAATGATTGTAGTTACATAAAATATTAATAACCGTTTATTAAATTTATTTCTGATCATTCTAAATAATTCTACTAGGTTAAATTTCATTTTATTTTCTAAAAAATTTCTTTCTACATACGAAATTATTTGAAGACAAAATCCAGTTTGGGCTTCTTACAAATATTACGTTGACCAGAAACACATTGAATATATACAGATACTGATATTCTAAACAAGAAAATATATTTAATATTTAAGTTTAATCGTAGAATGTTTTATTAATCAGATTCATCTTAAAATGCAGCAAACTCAGGAATGTTCCTTTAAGTAATACAAGAATTAAGAATAATGGAGAGGACTATGGGATGACACTGTATATTTAAGCTCATCATAGGATTAAGAATATGATAATGATGAATCTGGTTATATATAGAGCTGGGCAGTATTGAATTATCGGGATCAGTATCAATATTTTGGATGTAATTTACCTCTGTATCTATACGGTATGCAGTATTGATAAAATAGCCTGCTACTAGCAAGATGCAACTTACCACAGAACCATTCAGAGTGTATTATACTACCAAATGAAATCCCATAGATGACAATAGTAACATGTTGCGAAAACTCCTACCTGCAGCATATCAATCCACATGTCATGTGTCATGTCATAGGATTTAACATGCACATTCAGAACAAGCTGTTGTAGCACACGCCTGTCGTGGGCGCAAGAGCTTGCAAAGTAAGCTCTTCCATCCAAGACCGAATCAATCCACATGAACGCTACGGATATAAATACTACCATCCCTCACCCTTTAAATGAATCAGAAAAATAAGATAATGGGTAGCATCTATGACTAACCTAGTTCTGCACCAAATTAGAGTACTTTTTTCTTCTTTTTTTTGTACAGGTACTCCATACATATTTAAAGCACTACGCTACTTGACATAGTGGTACTAGATGAAATAAAATTATACATTTTTTGCCCAGTTGAAACTTTTTTAAAACAGCCAACACACATTTATAACCAGTCACAAGACTTTTGGTGTTCACTTCTCTATCAAAAGTTTGGTGGACCTTGAACTTTGACCCAGTCATGTCCTGTCATAGGATTTTACGTGCACGTTCAGGACAAGCTGTTGTAGTGCACGCCTGTCTTGGGTGCAGGGGCCGGCCTCGGCTGGCCTTTCCATCCAGCACAGGAAAGGTGGGGGTGGGAGAGGAGGAACCGCCTGCACTGGCAGGTGCAAGGGAGCACCAGCAGCCCAACAAAGTCGGTAGCAGGCAGGTTGACCCAGTCAGAAGTTATTTGGTTTAGTATGTGTACTACCTATACTCGAGTTACATAACTGTACAATGTAAATGAAACAGACAGGTTTTTGCTCTTTGTTTTTGATGGATTACAGGATACTGATATCAGGCAGTATTTTCAGTATACTATAGATCCTGAAATTAACACGTTAATTAATGCAAGTGGTGGTGGGCAGACTAAAATGCGACATGAAATTAATGCGAGTGGCCTCCCTTTGGAATATTACTTTTCTAACAACATACATCGGTGCATTTTATCGGTTAAATCCAGAGTTAACGGTCTCTTCAATAAAAGAAAAATTCACTCAGTAAGATGCCAACAAACTTGAACAGTAAAAACAAAGAGTATGCTAAAATAAATTCACACGCGATGGATTGTGTCGGCTATTGACAGGGTGGCCAAAGACCCTGCAGTCACACGTTGCTGGCAGTCTATCTCGCTTATGATGAATTGTTTTCCAGTTGTGTATTATAAGTATATTCAGATTTTAATTTTTTATTTTAATAACGTGGGACACCGTCACACGTAGAGAAAAACAGAGAAATAAATGCATTATATTATTAATGCAAATAACACAATCTCACATTTTTTACATTAATATTATGAATGCATTAATTTCAGGATCTACAGTACGCTGCTTTAAATGCATGCCTGAGCTAAGTCTCACCCGCTAATTTCATCTCAATGAAAATAAATTCCACACACAAGGCCCTCATCTCCCTCTTTCTTTTCAGCTATTTTGTGTTCTTCAGATATATTGTGATTGCTTTACTAAATGGCGTAAAACATTTTTCAATATCAAAATTGTGGTATTTTGTATTTGCTTGGTGTGGTTAAATCAGTATTAACATGATACCGATACCAAACGGTATATACGGTATACTGCCTGGCTCTAGTTATATATTGTTTTTCTATTTTATTACATTATCAGGCTGTGAAACTAACAAGCACGAAGACGCAGCTGCCATATGAGTACTATTCCTTGCCATTTTGTGTTCCAAAAGAGGGCATTATATACAAGACTGAAAATTTGGGTGAGTGTTAAATAGTGATGGGTATTGCCAAATGTTCTTATTGTGATATACTGTGATACAGTAACTTGAATTGTGATTTGTACCACGATACATTATGAAGACCAATTCTCAATTATTATAATTTTATAAAATGCTATAATTTCATAATATGTTTTGTATAACTTAATAAAATAATACAGTGATCAATCCAGATTCGTTATCAGCACTTGTCAAGCCTCAGATTTCATACTTTTATCAAGTCGTGCTGATAAATTATGATATCTCAAGACACTCGGAAAGTAACCTCTATATACTGGTATATACTGCTTATAGTGTGCATATCTAGCATTAAGTAATGAGAGCTGTATCAGAATTGATCCCACATGGGTAGGGTATTAGAATTATTAATATAAGCCTGGTGGGTCGGTCACATTGTCAAGAGTCTTGACAAAATTGCAAGAGACTGAAATAGCATAAAATGTTCTGAAATAATCTATAAATGTATTTATTGTGGACTGTTCAGTGGATTGTATCTAATAATTATAAAGGTCTTGAAAATTGTTGTTATGAGCACAGGCTTCACTTGAGCCAGTAGAGGTCAAACTCATCTAATCAATGACCATGTTAGTAATTGTTTAGTCTAAACATGTGCTAGATCAAGCTGTCAACCACCCCAACACTGTAAATGTTTGGAAACAGTGCTGAATACTTGTATACATATATGGCAGTTAAAATTCATAACTTACATTAATTTTTAAATTTTATTCCATTGTGCTACATACGTTGGGTTTTTTCGTCGATGTGATCAAACATGTTTTTCTTTGCTTCATATTTTGATGTTTATTGCTCCAAGTTCAAGATAAAAACATCACTATGATGACAATTAGATTTATACCCAATTTGGCATATGTCACCTTTTAAATCTTACATTGGAGTACTACTGAACAACATGATTCCAGGTAATACATATTACATTAAAAAAGTACATAAGATTAACTTTGTGTATCTTATTGCCCATCAAATAGGCGAATTAAAAACAACTATTTATTTTTCTTTCTTTATAGGTGAAGTTCTGAGGGGTGATAGGATTGTGAATACACCTTACCAGGTTTGATGAGTTTTCTTTTGGTTCATTTTATTAGTCCCCGACTGGTCCATCCAGAGGGGACTTGAGGTTCATCACCGTCATTCTTTTTGTTGTCCAGCCAATCCACCTCGACTGGTATATCAAAGGCCGTGGTATGTGTTATCCTGTCTTTTGGATGGTGCATATGGAAGATCCCTTGCTACTAATCTAAAAGAGTAGCCCATGAAGTGGCAACAGCAGGTTTCCTCTCTCAGTACTTGTGTGATCATTAACCATATGTCTGATGACATATAACCGTAAATAAAATGTGTTGAGTGCGTCGTTAAATAAAACATTTCCTTCCTTCCTTCCTTCCTTCCTTCTTTTTTTTCGTCTGTCTGTCTGTCCCAGATACTTTCCAGACTTTTTTTCACAAAATGCTGAAATGTTGTGTATAGCTTTATCATGTACTAGGTGGTACAGATCAAGTTTCACTTTCTTGGCGAATTACCAGGGTTTTTTGGACGAGTTTTGGCCCTTGAAATTAGGAGATACGAAATTTGTTGGGCCCAAATATATTTTTCTGCATAAAATATTAGTGGCTGTATATTAAACAGGTTTGTACTAGGTTAAATTCCATTTTATTTCTTAAATTAATTTTGTTTTGGTACATACGAAATTATTTGAAGACAAAACCCAATTTGGGCTTCTTCCAAATCTTAAGATGACCTGAAACAAATTGAAGATACAGACACTGATATTCTTAACAAGAAAATATATTTAATATGTAAGTTTAATCGTAGAAATTTTATTAGTCTGAAACACCTTACAGTGCAGCAAATTCAGGAATGTCCCTTTAACCATCTGATTTTATGTTAGGTTGTCAATCACCATTTATGAATTACAGTTGAATTAGGTGAATATATTTTATAGTAAATGTTATTAAAAATTAATGGTTGATGTTTCATACGTCCTAATTTCATTGCATTTGAAAATAGAGGTGGACAATATTAATAAATAATTTTTGTCTTGCCTTTACAAAATAAAAATGTGAGATATTATTTTTATTACTTTTCTGGTGATGGCAATGGTGTAAACTTTTGCATTTAAAGTTTAACGTTACAGTTTTGCATTTAGATCAGTTTCTCACAAACTGTAAGCCCCATGTCGATGTAACATGGCTTATAGTTGCACTTAGGGGTGTTCAGCACAGTGTATGGATTTTCTTTTTTTATAGTTGGAGAGATATTTAATTCCACAGAGTTAATCTTCTATTCAGCTTAAGCAGTGATCAATTATGTGCTAATATCTTGAATAATTTGTTCTCAGGTGGAGATGGCGATCGACGTGCCCTGTATGACTCTTTGTAACCATCCCGACAAAGCTGACCAGCCACTGACCATCTCCAAGGAAGCTGGTGCTGCCTTTGCCGACAAGATACGACACGACTATTACGTTCACTTGTAAGACATCTGTGTTAGGAGATGTTAGTCATGACATAAACACGTTTATTAGTCCTCTACCGATCCAACCGAATATTAGTCCTCTACCGGTCAAACAGAAGAGGACTATAGGATTCATCTCCGTCCTTTGTCTGTGTGTCTGACTCTCCGTCTGTCCCACATGCAGTTTTCAGGACATTTTGTTTGACAATGCCTCAAGCTATTGAGATAAAATTATATATATAGCTTTATCATATACTGTTACAGATCAGGTTTGATGTTCATGCAATTTACCCATGTTTTACAGAGTTGTATCCCCTGAATTTAGGAGAGACAACATTTTTGTTGGGCCTGGCCGTGGACATGTATTGCTTTAGCAGTACTTCTAAAATATTGATAATTTGGTTGTTTTGTTTTTATGTATTGGTAATTGGTTAGTAGAAGCCTCTACTTGGATGTGAAAGCAGCAACAACCTGTCTCAAAGATGGTGGTGAACTTATTTATCTCTGTTATGTCAGTAAAAATTGCATTCTATTCAGAAGAAGAACTTAATGTATTTCAACATTTGTTAATCCACTTATGTAACTTGGGGTGGTGGTGGAAATGACTATAGTATTACTAAATATAAGCAGGATGTATTTGGTTTTGTGTAGTTTATTTACAGTTTTCAGATGTCACTTTGTTTTTTGATTCAATAAATTAATATCCAATCCAAGTGTTAAAAATGTCCATTGCCCGATGACCATGAACTTAGTTAAATGCATATGCCCGGTTACAAGTGATTGTATTTTTTACTAGGCTACTCTTTAGATCACAGATGTCCCAACAAACCGTATTTTAAAATTATTGATATGTAAAGCACTGTGTGTATGGGGTTTGACAAACAAAAGTAAGTAACAAATGAATTCATACAAGTGATAAAGTACATAATTATATGACTGGTGCTTTTTTTTTTTGCTTTTTTTTTGTGTGTTTAATATGCAGTTTTCATATTTGACAAGATTTGATAATATTAATGATTTCAGTTCAGTACAGTAATAAATATTATTGGAAAAAAAATATATTCAAAATTATAATAAAATAAGTATAGAAAGTAATTGTTTATGTCATTGGCACCTACATACAACTAGTTTGGTTATGCAGGACAGTACATTACCATTGTCTTTTGGATACTAGTCTTGGATCACTGAATGGGATTTTGAAAACCCCAAGCAGTTCTTTTCAAAAAGGAATTAAACAACAAAAGAATTAAGATTTTCAAAGTCTTTCATACATGTTTCAGATTAGCAGATTAAGGCATAGATAGTAAATAATTCAAAATGTTATTTTAGGATAAAATATTCTACAGTATGAATAAATGTTGCAGATGAATTTCAACTTTATTGAACTAATTTATCTTCTCCTTTTTTTCTTTCTGTTTTTTGACAGGATTGTGGACAACTTGCCATGTGCCACCAAGTATAAACTGTTGGAGAGTGATGAACCACAATATGAGCATGGTTACAAGCTGGGCTTTGTCTCGGGCACGGACGTGAGTGATATGAAACTATGTAATATGCATGTACTTAAAACTTAAAAATAATAATGCACACAAGAAATGAATGTAAAAAATATGACATGGTAACGTTTATGTTTGTAAAAATAATCAAATTAAAAATAAGACTAAAAACATGACTTGTTGCATTGTTAAAGTTTTATTTCACTTAGTATCATTAAACAGCCATTTGGTCGGTAATCACATCGGGAACATCATATTTGCAAAGAATGAGTTTTGTTTTGTCTACACTGATGGATTATAAACTGTTCATTAAGAGTTCTCGATAGGTGAAAATTAAGGGGTGGACATGACTGCCCACCTTCTTCAACTGTTTCACCACGTAGATCCCATACCTGTTGTGCTAGCATGGTTTTATAATCACCATCACAGACCCAGCTGGAACAAACTGTCTGCATTTCAAATCATGTTTGTCTAACTGTTGCATAAATCTTGTATCTATAAACTACAAACACTTTAAAAATTGTAATGGACTTTCTTGTTTCATTTCATGCTTAATGGTAAAATGTCTGGGCCAAGATTTTGAAAACTAATTAGTGCGGTGATATCGGGGGAAATCATCATAGGGTATGGAGTTTGATGATGATGATGATAGCTTGGTGCATGTAGAGACATTTCCTTTTGGCTTCCATGCTAATGCTTATGCATAGCTTCTGAGTTTGCTTCTCCTAGACAGTTGTCTTTCTTGACTCACATCCTCTGTCTGTCCGGTCCATATTAGTTTTTTTCTCTACCCTTTGATCAGTCCAGCTTGGGTGACCCAACTGGCCTCGGTGGCGCAGTGGTTAAGCCATCGGACTACAGGCTGGCAGGTACTGGGTTCGGATCCCAGTCGAGGCAGGGGATTTATAATCCAGATACCGACACCAAACCCTGAGTGGTTCAACAAAGGCCATGGATTGTGCTATCTTGTCTGAAGGGAGTGCAAATAAAAGATCCCTGGCTGCCTATCATAAAAGAGTAGCCTATGTGGCGACAGTGGGTTTCCTCTAAAAAACAAAACAGTGTCAGAATGACCATATGTTTCATGTCCAATAGCCGCTGATTAGATAAAAAAAAATCAAAGTGCTCTAGTGGCATCATTAAATAAAACAAATTTTACTTTTTACCAGGAGCTGATGCTCCAGCTGGCATAGCTCTCCGAGTCATTGAGACATGCAAGCTATCTGACCATGTCGAGGAATGAATCATGAAATAGGGAATGGTGTTTAACATAGCAGGTTTCCTGAGTTACCAAATGTTTGACATACATTAGAAGACAATAAATCAAGAGTGCTCTAGTGGTGTTATTAAACAAACAAACTTTTTCTTTCAGGTCTTTCTGAATAATCATCTCAAGTTGATTCTCAAGTATCACACAGAGGATAAGTAAGTCACTTTTGTCAATACGAAATATATAAATGTATTTATCTTATAACTTACCCATGATATCCATGTCATAAACCTATGTGATAATTGACTTTATTAACCCGCGGGTTAATAATAGTGCAAATTTGGAAGGTCTCTAGGTTATGTGTTGCGGTAAATGAGTCCTTTGCTTACACGCCAACAAGACCCGTGTACCTGAGCGTAACATTTTCTGAGCGTAACATTTTTAAAGATTTGTTTAAAATGTCAAACTAATCTCCGCTAATCGTGATGACGTCATATTATCGATGGCGGTGACTTTAGTACTGTGATTTACAAAAAAATAATATTAGAATGTTATTTTAGAAGTGTTATAGGATAAATAGAATTCGCTACTCGTGTTTTTTAATATGTAAAATATCAACCTCGTCTAGTTAATCGGTATTGGTCTCGGCAGAGCCTCGACAAATACCGATTAACATAGACTCGGTTGATATTTTCCATATTAAAAAATACTCGTGACGAATCCTCTATATATATTGAGAGACTTGAGTAGGTAGGGAGCTCTTTGAATAGCTTAATTATGAACTTGCTTTTTCATCTAAAGCTTTACATGACATGTTACATTGTATAATTTTTTGCAGGGAGGTAGGGCTAAAATATTCATCCTTTTGAACCTTTTCTTTACCAACTTTTTATCAATCATTTCAGAATTCATAGTACATAGAACCTTTTTTATGTTTTTACTGTTCATGCATGTACTTTCCTTTGTTAGACACCCAGTGGCAGATGTATATTTTAGTGTTGAGGTGTAATTAAACATTCATTCATTCATTCATTCATTCATTGTAAAATCATGTTTGCAGGGAGTGAGTTACATAGTCATAGAATAGTAGTTCTAATACCTTTGATTGATAAAATAAAGATTCAACATTTTCAAATAATAATAATAAGATTAGAGATCTAGTGCAGGGAACATTGTGTCGCCATTCACTGTGTGCGTGGGTGGGAAAGAGCTCACTAGATGTGTGGTTAGTCCAGGATCAATCCATGTTGGTGGGCCCATTGGGCTACTTCTTATTCCAGCCAGTGTACCATGACAGTATATCAAAGGCCGTGGTATGTACTACCCTGTCTGTGAGATGGTGCATGTAAAAGATCCCTTGCTGCTAATCAAAAAGAGTAGCCCATGAAGTGGCGACAGCAGGTTTCCTTTCTTGATATCTGTGTGATCCTTAACCATACGTCTGATGCCATATAACCTGTAAATAAAATGTGTTGAGTGTGTCGTTAAGTAAAACATTTCTTTCTTTCTTTCCATTCACTTTGCAAGTTTCAGAGATTGTTACACAATTTTAAAAACATTAAACAATAGTTGCTAATCAATTTTCAGTTGACTAGAAATAATCTAATGAAGATTTTGATATTTTTTTTCTTAAATTAATGTTCTCTATAGTTGAGAAAATCGGTTTGTATTTGCATAATACAGCTCTTTAGTACAATGCCATCATCAGTTAATAACTGCCAAAAGTTTACACATTGAAAATATATCCACGGTGATGCCAGTTTTCTAGTAGCAAAACATTTTAAAACTGGAAGGTTTGTTGGTTGTTTTTTTTTAACATTGCTCTATAAATCCTGTAAAAAACCCAAAATGCAACTAATGCTTTAGTGGGAATTAGCATGAGTGTCAGATTATAAATTACATTAAACCATTTCTTTTCTTTCATTTTTTACTTTTGTTTTGCAGCATAGTTTACAAAGTTGTTGGTTTTGAAGTTGCTCCAAAAAGGTAATTAAAAGTTTGACACAAAATGGTGTATATAGAGAATACTTAGACTTAAACGTGAAAACAATTGAGGGGAGTCATTAATTGCTCCCCTAAATGAGATTACGGGGACCTATTTTTGAAATGAGTTTTTAATACCATATATATACCAGTGATGGGGAGCGAGAGTTACGTATCTCCTTAAATAGTGAGGTCCGATATTTTTCCATTTAACATTTTTACAAATTACCGTAACAGTTTCTGATTTGGGTAAATTCTGTTTGTGATGAATTTCCTTTAAGAAATAAAGTGAAATTCTCCAGTATTAAGTTAAAATACATCGTGTTTGATCTTGTGTTTGATAAGCACAACAACTGAAGTAAGTGTAGCATGTAAGAACGAACACAATGTTGTGTATGTTCAGAACATCATTAGTTCTTAGTACATGATACCAGTGTAGACATGTAAAAAAAACCAATAGAGATTCATTTTTTAAATTTTATGCTCTTGAGAAATGCAAAAGTCAACTACAGTGATAGATAAATATATTGTGAGGGT
>JAECMU010033797.1:7459-19950 GCA_016106625.1 Dracogyra subfuscus | reverse complement strand
CAAAAATAAAGACTCAGTTACACTACTGATCACTAGAGCACATTCTTTTATTAATCATCGGCTATCGGATGTCAAACATATGGTCATTTTGGCAGTCATAAAGGAAACTCTACATTTTTTTCCATTAGTAGCAAGGGATCTTTTATATGTCACAGAGAATAGCACATACCACGACCTTTGATATATCAGTCGTGGTGTACGGACTATGACCAGAAATAGCCCAAGTGGGGCCACTGACGGGGTTCGACCCCAGACCTACCGTGTATCAAGCGAGAGCTCTACCACATCCCATTTTAATGTGCCCATATATAAATGAAGGTTCATGTACGCCCATCTTGGACTTAGCCTCTGACCGCCAGTGACCGCAGATTCCTTGTTAATGGTTCAAGTAGTCTTGAACAACTTTTAGGTATAATATTTGGTGGGGCGGGAGGGTGAAGTGGGGGTGGGGGTGGGTTGGTTGTGCTTTTCGCCATGGGTTTTTTGTTTACGGTTGTTTTTTAAATATATATGTGTTTGTTTGTTGGGTTTGCAGGGTGTCTTTTTTGGGGGGAGGGGGGTTCGGTGCGTGTTGTTTTATTTTTGTCTTATTTTTTTGATTGGTGGGTTTGGGGTTGGGGGAATTCCATTTCTATATTGTTACTGTATACTCGAATTCCGACATTCAAAGCATGCTCTTGAGCTTGGCCACTCAAAACATTGATATGCTATAAGATCCCGAAACACTCTGTAGTAGATTCACTTTCACGATTTTAACTGGCATTATGAACAGCAGTAATACACTAGTAAATTGGTCAGCTGTGAACGTAAAGTATTGCAAAAAAACAAAAACAACAAGAGTACAAGTAGTGAAAGTGAAATGATTATTTATTTATTTATTAAAGTTAGAAAAATAATGATTTACAAAAGGTGTTTACATATGGAAAGTAATGAAACCTAGGCATCTTGACTACGAAATATTACATTTGAACATCTTGATGTTTCCAGATTTAAAAAAATAAAATAAACATTTACTTCAGTTTTCTAAAATATCAATTAAATGATGCAAACATTTTGTTTACTGTTTAACATAAACACAGTGCAGTAATCAAATTCCAAACCCAATTTTATTGATTGGCCTTTCCAATCTGTCTGTACACATGAAACTGGGCTCACCCAAATCAGCCAATTGCTAACGTGTGTACAATATGGCTACATTTAGTATTTTAGTAATTAAATTAACCACTTCTCAATCATTTTCAAGCAGATAATCCATATATGATCTGAAAATTAGATAAAACAAAATTATATTCAGTGTAATCCATTAAAATGTTTACTGTCATATAAAACTATTATTTTCTTTCTTTCTATGTTTACATACCAATCTAAAAGCAGATCATAACTTATTTATTTTTGAAGGTGTGTGTGTGTCTGTGTCTCTGTGTGTGTTGTGTGTGTCTGTGTGTGTGTTGTGGGTGTGTCTGTGTGTGTGTTGTGGGTGTGTCTGTGTGTGTGTGTGTTGTGGGTGTGTCTGTGGGTGTGTTGTGGGTGTATGTGTGTGTTGTATGTGTATGTTGTGTGTATGTTGTGTGGGTTGTGTGTTGTGCGTGTGCTGTGTGTGTGTTGTGCGTGTCGTTTGTTGTGTATGTGTGTATGTGTGTATTGTGTGTTGTGTGGTGTTGTGTTGTGTTGTGTTTTTTGTGTGTGTGTGTGTGTGTGTGTGTGTGTGTGTGTGTGTGTGTGGTGTCAAATTGACATTGTTGAAATCATTTGTTAACTGCATTGTGCAATGTGCAATTATTCAAACAATGAGTTAATTACTTCAAGTTTCTGAATTTGAAACAACATATAATTATGACACAATATAGGCCTACATATCATGGGCCACCAACCAAACTGGTTATCAACAAAGATAAGAGCATAGAGACAGCAGACCAAAAATGTTTTGTTTTTTGTTTTTTGTTTTTTTACATTGGTGAAGTTATTAATCAACCTTTCCATTGGCAGCTGATGTGTACCATGCAGTTTAAATATGAAGTAACAATTGCACATACCAGTTGCAGCATTAACAACAGTAAAACAAATATTGCTAGCCATCATTTTAGCAAGTAAAATGCAACAACATTATGGCTCATTAACAATACAATCATTCCCAAATTGCTTTAATTAGTTCTCTGGTGAATATGTTAAGATATTTCTTTGAAAAATAACAACTTTCAAATTGGCAAATGACAATATAAACAATAAACCTAAAGAAACATATGCGTATGAACAATATGGCTGTGTTGTAACATGTCACATCACACCTATCAACAATGAAAAAACAAAGAGACAATTTTTTTATAAACATTAAAACCAAGATCACAGAAGTAGCTATTCACAATGTCGAATGAAGTGATTAATTTTCTGGTAACAGAGTTAAGGTTAAAGTTTGTTTTGTTTCAAGATACAAGTAGAGCAATTGATTTATTAATTACCGGCTACTGGATGTCCATTTTTAAAACATAACTTTCAAAAAAACCTGCAACATTTTTGCCATTATCAGCAATGGATGTTTTACATGCATTTTCCTCCACAGTCTTTGATATATACCACTTGTGTGTGTGTAAAACCTATTAACATGCTCATATACCACTAAGGCTTCGAGCATGTCCATCCAGAGCCCTGTCTCTGGATACCAGTGGCTTGACTTGTGTGAAAATTTGTTGGAACAGGGGTAAAGGAATCAGCAAAAGGGTCCAGTGAAGTGACTCGATCCAATGACCGAGCATATCTCAGGTAAACGCTCTACCAGCTGGGATAAATCTCACATCTTGGTAAAAAAGATTTCCTGCTAATTAAATTAAATATTAATGAAAATTCACACTACTTTGACAAGCATTTATTTATTTATTTTTTAACGACACACTCAACACATTTTATTTACAGTTATATTGCATCAGACATATTGTTAAGGACCACACAGATTTTGAGGAAACCCACTGTCACCACTTCATGGACTATTCTTATGTTGATTAACAGCAAGGGATCCTTTATTTGCGCTTCCCACAGGCAGGATAGCACAAACCATGGCCTTTGTTGAACCAGCTATGGATCACTGGTCGGTGCAAATAGTTTACACCTACCCACTGAGCCTTGCAGAGCACTCACTCAGGGTTTGGAGTCAGTATCTGGATTATAAATCCTATACCTCGACTGGGATCCGAACCCAGTACCTACCAGCCTGTAGACCGATGACCTAACCACAACACCACCCAGGCCGGTTTGTCCAGCACTGCACTATAATATTCATAACATTCTCTCGGGTCTCAAACTAAGGCAGCCTGGGAGTGATTTAAAAACATTTATCACCTGGTGTTCAGTCGTTCCTCTGAACTGATTTTCTGAAAATGCAAATCCATCTTTATAGGGCATAACTAAAATAATTTTCCAGAAATTTAATTCAGATAAAATTTTAAAAAGATAAAAATGTGCCAATAATTTCTTTCAAGTTATTTTTTTAACATATTGTAGCTCTTTTTGGTTAAAGTATAGGGCAATGTTTGTAATACGCAAATAAATTAGTTAAAACATGTAGATTTAAATAAACTAATTGCAGATGACATCACCCAAGGTAAATATCAAATAATAATTATATTATACATGTTCATATGATTTTTGCACAAATGAAAAATGCCACACAAACTGGTTCCACAATGACAGCTATCTAAAACAGGCAAATGGTACAGGCACTCAAACTCTTTCTAAAATCTGAGATTTCGGGAACTATTCCAATACAGATTAATTATCCTAATTCAATAATATATTTAGCATTAAGCAAGGTACAACACCATGATGACTATTACATGATTAATGAACTATCCTAATTTCCTGTTGATATTAAATTTAGCATTAAACAATGTGCAACAGAACTAGTACAGGGCTTGTCCTTAGCAGTAGCGTGGGTTATTTTAGTTACCAATTTCTCACTCGGGCTACCAGATGTCAAAACTTGGAAGCCTGGTGGGCTACCACTGAAAAAAACTTTAAGGTCAAGGCATGTAGTAATAAAATAATTAATTAATAGTATTATAATTAATCATAATAAAATTACATGCAATGACATTTCTTGTTGACATAGATCAATGACTAGTATTCACCCATGACTGATCACAGGTCTTGCTAATTTGGGTGCAACAGGTTTTTCATCTGTGTGAGCACAAGGTGTTTTTAGTACAGTCAGATCTTGACCTTAATGTTTTTTTTGTAGTAGCCCACCTGGCTACCGCTAACGTCGAGCACTAACAGTGATATTATTTTAATTAGCTGTTGCTAAAGAGTTGTGGATATTCAGAAAATACTTTAAACATTATAATAACGTTATAATATTGTATTGCTGGCCGATGATATAATTTCTATTTTACTAATATTGTATTGCTGGCCGATGATATAATTTCTATTTTACTAACAGTGACTTTGACACTGACAAAGAGGGATAAAATGCAAACTTCTTCAAGTTATCATGATCCTATTCATGCAAATTGGATGAAAAATGAAATCAGTACAGTGGTAACATTGTACACACACACACACACACAAACACAGCTCAAAAGATACTGTGGTAAGTGCAAGTTGCAGGCGATTTGGTGCCACATGTTCAAGTCCCATCAATGGCATGGGACAATTTGTGAGGCCAGAAAGGATTTAATTATCCCCTGCGTCAGTGCGTTAATATCTATGTATGTAACAGTCAACTTCGACATACATACAACATATAGGTATTTGTATGTCAAAACACACACACACACACACACATACACACACACACACACACACACACACACACATAGAGGCAAGACTCATCACAAGGGGATAATCATTAATGTATGACCTCAGGTACAACCTACAGAGAGGTCAGTCTCAATAGTACAGTGCAGGGCTCTACATTGATGCTTGGCCAGGACAAGTGAATTGAAACACTGTACTGACAAACTGAACACCGACATGTCTGACAGTTGTGTTCTAACAGAGCTACAGTTTCAATAACATTTTCAGCTATGTTACAGTGAATGTAGAACCCTGCACTGGTTACACTGTACCCTAACTGCAAGTGTATGGTGCAACAGATAAATGTGTCGCGTTGGACATGTCCAGTCAGGATACAGCAGTTGAAATCAATCATTTCTAAAATAATCACTCGCATCGCTCGCAGCCAGTTAGGATAGAGATTTAGGCTTAATATTCCACATTGCTCACAGCCGGTTAGGATAGAGATTTAGGCTTCATATTCCACATCGTTCGCAGCCGGTTAGGATAGAGATTTAGGCTTCATATTCCACATCGCTCGCAGCCGGTTAGGATAGAGATTTAGGCTTCATATTCCACATCGCTCGCAGCCGGTTAGGATAGAGATTTAGGCTTCATATTCCACAAGTAGCCATCATAAAGACGGTGTACAGCTCTATGATTAAATGTAACGTTACATTGCCGACTTTTCCCCTCACTATTCGTTGACTGCCAATAGCTGATGTACGTTTAATGCTGTGGTGTTATTAAACAGTCAGTCAGACAATCAGTTGTTCTCTAAAACAATTTAAAATTAATGAAACATTCAAGAATGAGCTGTTCTGGGAATAAAATAATTAAATTGCATAAAATGTGGTAACTCATGTCAACCATAAGTGGGCTCACCATGCCCATAGCCAATTTATTATTTTTATTAAAAAAATAACTACAACATTGTGTAGTTAAATAATAAAAATGTAGTTAAAATTTGCCACTTATTAATAATTTCCAAGACAATACCTCACATTTGTTAAAATTGGCCAAACAAACTTCTTTTCAGATATTTTGAATGATATGGACATGCTATAGTATATATGTGATTTGCGTGAAAGGATTACCTTTAAAAATACAAAGTGTCTGACAAAATGTACAAGTTGAACAAAATACTACGTGGAAATGTACAACTGATAATACAGCTGCATAATGCCCAATTATTATCACTGCAATACATAACGATGTTGTAATATATGTCAAACATTTTAATCAGACATGTAATTTACAACTGTAGGTATTGTGTAATTTGCCATTTACAGTCATATAAAATGTAGAAAAAAAAGACCTTTACAACAGCACAAAATAAAAATATATTAAGTATATCTTCTTAAACACCCAATGTAAAACAAAACATCATAGAAATTATTTTTAAGACCTTCTATTGGTTACTCTATGATGGTGATTCAGGTGCCACAGTCATACCATCCAATGAAATAAGCAGGACTGAAACTGACTGTCCTATCACAAAAATGAACCTCAAACTGACAGCTCTGTAAGGTACAAGTTAACTGCAATAACAAGCGTAGTCAATATGTTTTAGTCGGAAACAATCTAATTAAAATTAGCTCTACTGGTTAATTACTATTACCTGTGGATCTAACAGCACCTCTTTGGAGCTCATGACCAGTTGATCTTTCATTTGACCAATCAAAACCTTATTTGCAAAATCATGCCAGTGATTTGAAAAGAATTTGAAAACATTCAGGATTACATGTATGTCGAGGGTATATGAAATGATACAGTTGACTTACAAAGTATGCTGGAAACTAATTTCAATATAAACTTTTATATAAAATTTGTTTCAAGACGGAAAAAAACAACCTGTGATAGTATAGCCATAAAATCTGTTTATAATAGTATACAATCCAGAGTTTATTACTACACTCCCTCCCTCTCCCGTTTTTTTAATGTTGAAATAGACCAACAAATTTGCCTATTGCATAAATAGTCTCGCCCAATATTTGTAGAATTTGTATGCTCCCGAATAACGCTATAAAAGGCAAAGTATAATTGGTCCATACTAACTTGTTACTTATAGATGAAATGTCACTTGGAGTCCACTCAATGCTGTTAGATCTACTGGTAGACCAGTAGAGCTAACTTTAATCCAATTGAGTTGGAAAAGATGTTCAAATATATTATAAACTTGGTTGCTGATGAGATACCAACAGCATTATCCATGAGCATATGACACAGGGCAGGGTGGAAGATCCCACCACCCCCGGGCTGGAACAAATCTTTAAATTTGAGCAAAAACTTATAGATATATTTGGACAAAATTAGCATGCCCGGAATGTTTTCATCATGTATTTGCAGCCTTCTACCCACAATATGTAATCAACGGAAACATGTGTAGTGATTTGTTTGCAACCACATATAGCAGTTTAGCAGGAACACTAATTTGAATATATGATTTTATCCAAATGCTGGCATTTCCGTTTAAGTTAGGCAAAAATCAACAAGCCCCCTTCCTACAAAAATAGGAGTCTGTATGCCTATGGCATTATCTGGTGAAGACACATCTCAGTTTTAAGCCATCCACCATGTCAATGTGTTATCTTTGTGAAGACACATCTCAGTTTTAAGCCATCCACCATGTCAAAGTGTTATCTCATGAAGACACATATCAGTTGTCAAAGTGTTATCTCATGAAGACACATCTCAGTTGCCAAAGTGTTATCTGGGGAAGACACATCTGAGCTTTAAGCCATCCACCATGTCAAAGTGTTACCTACCAGGAACAACAAAGTCACTCATGGTTTGATCACCATCCAGTTCACTCAGAGCCAGGTAGTTCTTCAGCTGCCGAGGCAGAGCGAAATGATCTATCTTCGGTTCCGGGTGCTCATCCAGTGTTCGACGTACAATGTTTCGACAGTAGAACTGAAGTGTACGTGGACTCTGAGACAATTGTTGGAGGTAATCGCAGAACTTAGTGTGACAACTCAGCTGCTTTGGAATGTCACCGGTCTGAAAATCAAAACACATTTAATGTTGTTTTAGCTTCTTATTTATTGCATCGGTTTATTGTGTGCAGGAATATATATATCATGACACCATGTAGTGTGCAAGTAAAATTTTCTTGCAAAGAACATATGAATGCAATAAATCAGGATAAAATGTTTATGAAGCTTTGAGTTAATTACTTTTGTTGATTTTAATATTCAATTACAGTGCATTCTATTTATGTATCAAATACAATGTGTGTCATTCAGTTTAATGACAGCATAAGAACATTAATTAAATATTTATTAAGTTTAAAACACTAGATAATATTAGCAAATCCTGTACTGTGCCAAACTGTATAATGGGAAATTTTACTTTTGTCTTGGCATGCATGTTATTTAACTAAAAGAAATGTGTAGACTGCATGGCCAAGCAGCTGACAGAAGACCATTACAGCAACAATTTTTCTAAAGAATGGTTTGATTGAAGTACTGGTACATGACAGCACATCCTGCTCCGATACTACAAAGATACTGATTACAAACCTTGTTTCTGTATGTGAGGTGAGCACCTGCTAAGATGAGGTACTGTATAACCTTCAGCTGGCCGTTGGAGGCCGCCAAATACATGGGTGTCACGCCCCAGTTGTCGGCACAGTTCACATCCGCTCCATGCTGCGGAAGAAAACAGACAAGAACAATTTTCAATGTTATAAAGAAACTGCAATAATCAATGATGTCATTAAGAATACAAATAACAGGTAAAAATGATATGTGGAAAACGTGGATCATTTTCTCTTTTTGTGAATACTAAACCTGACATTTAATAACTTTTCCCCTATTACAATAGATGGGTCAGACCATCCTAACAGCCAATGGTGTGGCTTAAAATTGTTCAATCACTGGCTGCTGCCAATTAATGACATCCCTGATAACATGTACATACCAAGCAATCTGAGATTACTGCTAAAGCAATCCATGTCAACCATTGTTTTGTTTTGTATTGTTTTGTTTAACGATGCACTCAACACATTACAATGACAGTTATATCGGCGTCGGACATATGGTTATGTTGTGAAAAACACCCAGTGGTTAGCTGACGGGGATCGATCCTAGACCGACCGCACATCAGGCAGGCACTGTACCACTGGGCTATGCTGCCCGCCCATGTCAACCAGGACCAACAAATGTCTATATGCAGTAATTTACAAGCACATGTGCAAGAATTTATGCACAGAAGGGGGTCTAGACTTTGGCAAGCAAAGTTTATAGAAGGCTTTGAAAATGTATTGAAAACAATATAATTTGCTTGGAGGGGGTTTAGATCCCAAAGACATCGCTGCAGATGTGCCTGATTTAAATTATTAAATAATTTTGTTCAGATTATCTTTTCAAACTATGTATATGTACCTTAATCAAAAGCAGGGCACTGTCGGGGTACAGACTGACAACAGCGTGTAGAGGGGTGCCTCCGTGTCGACACTGGGTGTTCACCTTGGCTCCAAACTTGAGCAGCTCCTCAATGCAAGCCTTGTGACCCTTATACGCAGCCCAGTACAGTGGAGTCTTCCCATAGTAATCTTTACGATTCAAATTAAAAGTACCTGGAAAATAACAAGTTAAACTGTCCCTTATAGGCAGACTGGTACAATGAAGTCTTCCCATAATAATCTTTAGAATTCAAATAAAAGAGCCTACAAAATGGAGAACAGTCTTTTAATAGGTTGACAGCTCAGAAGACAAATTCTGGGATGACCTACACCATGTTACTGTTGCAGACAATAAACGCACATTTTAGCTACAAAAACCTAATAATGTTGTAAAAGAACTTGCATCGTTGTTTGGGTGTTTTCCCATTGACAAAAGTATGTAATAAATCTCAATAACCTCACTTTTTAAAACCCTACCTCTCACTAAACCAAAATCCCTTATTGGACCATGCAGTGTCACTTAGGAGCATGGTACAAATCAGTTACAGCATAAATGTACTTGTGGTATGTATGTTTGTTTGCACACTTTTGATGTTTTGATTGACAGCAAATAGATCCTCATGCTGTCGTACTCGGGACTATCAAAACATCAAAAGTGTGTAAATAACCATGTATACCATTCATAAGTTCATGCTTAAAATAAGTAGGGTGACATTTTGCAGTATAAAAAGATTTAGGGCACATTAAAAAAGGGTCCTCTTCAGGCAGACCCAAAAAGGCAATTTAAAACAAAAAAAGGCATAGCTTTATATTTTGAGGGGTGCATATTCCCCTACACCCATCCTCCCCGCTAGTTACACTCTGAAGACTGGTTGATAAGTATTTGGTTTTCCATTTTATTACTGCAAAGATTCAGTCTTACCTGTTTTATGGATGATCTCTTGTATTCTGCGAACATTGCCATGACTGGACGCATAGTGTAGGTCAGTCCAGTTGTGGTTGTAGCTAGGGGGTGCTAGCTTGTAGCAGTATGTTGTGGTTTCTTTGCTCAGCTGTGCCGGTCGTGAATCGCATAATGATAAATTACTTATCTTCATACCCATCTGTCAACAGGAGCTAGTCATTGTGGTCACTCCATTGATCCTAAATTCAAACAAAAGTACGAATATACGAATAATAAAGCTTTGTTACATCTTCAGGTTAGTACATGTCAAAGTTTTAAGTTCTTGCTGATGTTTGACTACATGTATGTATAATTGAAAACAACAATCTAGAGGAACATATACATTGTATGTACATCTATTATGTTTATGCAGTGCTCTCACTGCTCCACCATCTGGAGAACCACACAACAGTGTTACATTACAATTTGTTTTAAACATATTTAAGGGGCAGCATTTAGCTCAGTCAGTTGAGCGCTCCCCTATCACAGAATGTCAGTGAATCCATTCAATCGATTGGGGTTTTTTTGTGGGAAAGTGCATATAAAAAGATTTCTTGCTGCTAATGGAAAAATGTAGCAGGTTACGAGTCATAAATTTTACAAAATATTTGACATCTAATAGCCATTGATGATTAATCAATGTGCTCTAGACGTGTTCTTAATCTTTAACTTTAAACATATTTACATATCGGCTAAAAATGTTTTGCTGACCAGCTTTGATGTTTTGCCTTCCCCCACACCCACTCATCACATTCTGTGCCCCTCGTGTAACAGAATAATTTGTGGCAGTCATCAACCCTAAATATTTTGTTTCATTTTTATATATGCAGAACTTTGATTCAGTTTAATATGAAAAATTTCCAATCATTCCAGCTAACTGTCTAAAAATCAGTCTACCTCTCCAACGACAGTGAACTTGGGCTATTTTGGTCATGCTGGTTAATGCTTGTTCACATCACTAAGTTACGCCTAAGATTAGGTTGGTGCACTGTTCAATTATGAATACTAGGTACATTAGATGGGTACAGGCTTAAACGGAACCATGCCAAAACGGAACCATTTTCTTTGGTGAAAACGGAACCAATCACGGTCCAATGTTGTTGGTGAAAACGGAACCTATCATGGCTAAAAAGGCACCATATATAAATTATACAACAAGGAAAAGTGTTGTCGTTATTAAATGTGTACAAATTAAGAAATGCATACACATCTCATGTTTTCTTCCAACTTCCGGTGGTCTCTTTGTTTTGACTTATTTTATTGAGAAAAATAAAGTTCATAAGAGCTCTTCGCAATGGATAAGATTGGCATCTGACTCTTTGTCAGAGGCTGCTCCCAGTGGGAACGTGCTTGAATAATTATCTGATGGAAGCACGTAAATAAATTTACCTGACCTAAAGATTGTTTGTGCAACTATGACAAGTGACACAAAAACATTAATATTTTTATTTTAATGATTAGGCTAACTTTTCATTTCAGTTAAGTTGTTGTTTATTTTGGTTTTTTGTTGTTGTTTTTATTATTTACTATCCTTCAAATAAAATTCAATTATGATGCCGTTTTAGCCATCGTAGGTTCTGTTTTAGCCATATATTTCAGTTCCATTTTAGCCGACGCAGGTTTCGTTTTGTCCAATTAATGCCAATTTGGTTCCGTTTTCGCTGCTTGGTGCCGTTTTGGCACGGTTCCGTTTTAGCTATAACCCAATTTAGATACAGAGGTATGCAAATTACTAGTAGCCTGGCCCTGTGCAGCATTTCTCCCACTGAGTTTGTTGACCCAAAACTATGGAAGCAAATTTACACTTCAGGAAGCTCCGAGCAGTGCCTTTTCTCGGGTATAAAATTTTAATATTAAAAAATATAAATAAAATAAAAATGAATAATGAAAAAATGCATCGAGCTTTGAAATGTGTTCAAATGCAAAACTACAACTTTCATTCTTGTGACCTAAAACAGCCAAATGGTGAAATAAATCTTACCTTAGGAACTAGTTGTGTGTTATGTTTTAATTTTTTGACAGCTAAAAGTAGAAAATTATTGATTTATTATCAAAAAGGAGTATTCAAGGGGGATAACTCTATATGAAATACGATTTACATTTGTTCACAATGAGGACCATTTCTAATTGAAACTAGTTTTAATTATTTGTTTAAATATAATCATACAGGGCTATATATAAATATAAATTAATATATGTTGTGTTTTATTATTATTATATATATATTTATTTTATAATTGCTAAAAAAATAAGGAAAGATTATGCCATCGTGGTGCTTAACTAGTTTGGGAGGGAGTAATTAGTCTCGGTCAAACGAGATTGATGTCTTGATAGGGTGCATGTATCCGCTTGTCGTTGCCAATGCAATGCTTGTTA
>JAECMU010033788.1:2581-12589 GCA_016106625.1 Dracogyra subfuscus | reverse complement strand
GATATATACTAGTAGATAGCTAGATGACAAGAACCCGTTTTCTGAAGCGATCTTAGCGCTAAGATCACCTTTAGTGCATAAGGTAGATACACACTTATATAATCTTAGAGCTAAAATCGCTTCGTAAAACAATGCCCAGAAACACTTTGGTCGCACGGAAATGGATAAAATATAAGTAATGTTTGAGTCCAGTGATCATTAGCGGCTCTAATAGTGAAACAAATGCTGTAGTATTCAAAAACTAGGGTCTGTCCCTTTAATATGTAATTGTATCATTAAAAATGCTCTGACGGTTGGAAACATGTAACCATAACATCAAACTCGGGATAGTATTGTCACAGTGTAACATTTACAGCTATATATTCAGTTGAATTTATATTTTAGCTAATCACATACGATTCAATGAATTGTTATTGTGCCACCTGCCGATTATCGTGCAATAACTTAGTCTTTCGTTTATTAGGGGCTAGCAAACAGACGAATAAGTGTGGAACTAAATTACAGCAATCCAAAAGATGGTTTTTTTTTATTTATCCCACTGCCCCCTTTCCTTTCTCTCCTTTGAATTCCATCTCATTTCTTCCCGATCTGGCAACTCCTCCTATCTTTCAACTTCTTTCGCTGTCCACCTCCACATCCCAATCCTTGTCTCTCCAACCGCGACAGGTGTTTGTCTCTTGTGGCTATCTGTGCCACAGACCTGCCATTCCCCATCAGCTTTTAGCTGTGGGCTTAATCTGATTTTAATTGTTGCCCCATCTGTAACCCAGTCTCCCAACAAACGTACCTATTGATTATTACGTCAGAATCGTCAGCATTTAGCATATTACAATGAATCATGTGACAGAATAATGGCTATATGACGACTAACGACACAATTCACAAAAGAGATCTTAGCCTAGGGGTGCTACAGGTTCGAGTCCCAGCAATGGCATGGGACAATTTTTGATGCAAGAAGTGATTTACTTATTTCCTGCGCCAATGAGTTAATATCTTTGTACGTATGTAACAGTCAACCTATACAGTCATACATACACTATTTAGATATTCATACATCAGTACTTATATCAATGTATTAAAATAATGTGTGTTATTCAAGCTGGTCCAAAATATTATCTCTATAGGTAACCCATACTTCTATCTTACTCCCAATCTTTGGTTTTAAAAATTATAAGTTTTTGGTTTATAAGAACAAAAATGTACAGGTGCGTGTGGACAAACAAGGTGATTACAGTACACATGTTCGTATCACATCCGTCTTGTGTCAAGTTGGAGATGACAGGGAAGAAAAATAACCTGAAAGATTATCATTCAGTTTATCAGTCCATCTGTTTCATAATTTCCTGGTTGACCTATTCCACAACATCGTCTGTTGTTCGCACCTCACTCAGACGGTGCCATTCCTATCCAGTAGTCTCTGACCACCATTTCTAGGATCAAAGTTCGTTCTTTATAGATAACACGTTTGATAAACGTTTACCTCTGTCATACAGGCCTATATGAATTAATGTACTCTCCTCGTTAAGAAACAGGACACACATAACACGGTCATTGGAGACTAAAGTAAGTTTTTTTCTTTAATGTTTACTAGGGAGCGCGACTTCAATCGATGGTGATTAAATGTTTACTGTTTTGGCTACCAATGATTTTTTAAGAAACAGGACAAACATAACACGGTCATTGAAGACTAAAGTAAGTTTTTTTCTTTAATGTTTACTAGGGAGCGCGACTTCAATCGATGGTGATTAAATGTTTACTGTTTTGGCTACCAATGATTTTTTTAACGACACCACTAGAGTACATTGATTTATTAATCATCGGCTATTGGATGCACCCATATGGTCATTTTGACGCAGTCATAGAGAGGAAACCCGCTACAATGTTTTCATTAGTAGCAAGGGATCTTTTATATGCACCAGCCCACAAGTAGGACATTACATACCACGGCCTTTAATATACCCGTCCTGGTGTACGAATGAATGATACCGGTTAACAGCTGAAGATGGGCCTTAAATCTTAATGACAAGATATGTGCCAAGAAATACTCTGAAAAATACTCAAAATATAGTCAGCAACAGAGTGTGGCAGCATTCGGCTCCCCGTCAGCTAACCACTGGGTTTTTATCTCGACATAACCTTATGGCCGACGCCTATATAACCGTACTTATAATGTGTTGAGTGCGTCGTTAAACAAAAAACAAAAACAAAAGCATTCGGCTCCTAGCATTCCAAGATATCATTTGCTTATGTTCTCATTAAAAGTTTTAAAAAATGTGGGATGGGGAGGGGGTTGGACGGTATTTGCCTGGGGTCTTGTTTTTGTTTGTATACATTGTTTGTTTTGTCTTTTTTGTGGGTCTATTTATTTTTTTATTATTATTATTTTTTTAAATGATCCGATACACATCACCTTGGCGGTCCATCTAAATTGCTCCAAACTCACTTTCATTAAGGATTGTCTGTCATCGGATTACGAACAAAAATGTTAGTTAACGTCAAATATAAGATGGTTAAGATGGTTGTGTATTAGAGCGGGACTATTTTCCATAACGGTGGTAAGTAGCAATCCTGTATTATCGTTAAAGTTATCTCTGAAGACAGAGAGCGATCATATGTCCAAATTTCAGTCTAGCTCTCGAACAGCAGGCATAGCTGACCAACTCGGGCTACTCCCACCATCCGGGCACATGCGATTGAGACGTCCGGACAATATGAGCTGTGAAAATGGGATCCCGTACGCCAGTGCTGTCAGATATTATGACCATTCAATATGACTTGTTTCTAAAAGGTACTTTGAAAAACACAATATCAATATATACTGAGGGACAAAAGAAACGCTACACCTGGAAATTTATGAAATATTTTTATCATTTTAAATAAGAAATAATTATATCACATTTTCTTATGAGTATGTGTTATCTGAATGAAATGGCAGTTTCGATTCACAGTAAATAGAGATGGTCCTGACTAGGAAAGATACTCACGTGGTTTTCGTTACCTTCGTGTTGCACGTGCATTCGACGCTAGTCACCATTTGAGTATAATTGATTGTTACAATACCATCAAACCAAAAAAAACATCAAATTACATGTCTGACTAACTGTACAACTATGCCGCGTCTTGATAACGCATCTAGAGAACGGGCAAATGGTATGCTGCAGGCTGGTGTAACGCAGACAGACGTTGCTCGACGATATCATGTTGCAAGGATCAACATTTCCAGGTTATGGCAGCGGTATTTTATCACTAATTCTACTGCCGACAGACCAAGATCGGGTAGGCCTAAGGTAACCACACCAAGACATGACAGATTCATCCGGTTATGTTTTCTGCGTAATCGCTTCGAAACGCCTTCACATACTGCAACTGTGATCCCTGGCCTACGCAGGATATCTCCTAGAACTGTACGTCGTCGTTTGGCTGAAGTAGGCCTACGTGCAAGAAGACCATTTCGAGGACCTAGGCTGAATCAACATCACCGCCACCAACATCTGGAGTGGTCACGTCGTCACCTGCGATGGAGGGTTCGGGACTGGCATAGGGTCTTATTTACAGACGAGCACGATTTACCTTACGTCATGCTGACGGTCGCATGCGCGTGTATCGCAGATTTGGGGAGAGGTATTCGGACCCATGTGTCTTGCGTCATGATCGTTTTGGGGGTGGAAGCGTTATGGTGTGAGGCGGCATTACAATAAACGGTCGCACTGAACTAGTCACTGTCAATAGAACACTAAACGCTCAACGATATCAAGAACAAATCCTGATTCCACACGTGATACCTTTTATGACAGCCAATGGAGGGATATTTCAGCAGGACAACGTCGCGCTCACGTCGCAAACATAAACCTAGACTTTCTCCGTCAAAATAACGTTGATGTGTTACCGTGGCCTGCTCTCTCACCTGACCTCTCCCCAATAGAGCACCTGTGGGACCAGTTAGGCAGACAAGTGAGGAGACGACGTCATCAACCAGAAACGTTGGCGGAACTTTCAGACGCGTTGCGGGAGGAGTGGCAGCGTATCCCCATGGACAGGATCAACGCCTGATAAGGTATATGCGTCGCCGACGCCAAGCTGTAATCAACAACAGGGGGTCGTTCACCCAATATTGAATTGGTGAATTTGAGCTTTTCACATAATGAACTGTGGTGACGTCTATCAGTACTGACGTGACAGCGAATAACTTATCTTGTCGTCCCCGACTGAATCAACGATGTTTCTTGCTATATCATTTTGTTTTGTATTTTGTTTTGTAACAACAAATTGAAAATTAATAAATATATATCATACTAAACATGTAACGTTTCTTTTGTCTCTCAGTATTAGTGCACGTCAGACGGTCACACCAATTTTTGTTTTAAAGAACTGTTTATGGCATAAATAGTATAACCATATCAGGAAATGCATAATCTACATTCCTTTCCACAGAAAGGTGTTCAACCTAAACCGTATGACACGTGTTTCAACTTCGTATACTACTACCAAAATAGCGAAAAAAGCTGACACACGACGGCGAATACATTTTGTTTTACAGCTACAATGCTAAATGCCTTTCTGTTTAAAATATTATTGCGATACGGTTTCAGAGTGAATATTCTGTCTATATGTTTACATAATTCTCAATTTTGTTCAACCAGAAAAATGCTATTGAAAAAAAACTTGGTGTTATTTTAATGAAACAAGTCATATTTATATACTTTGAAAGTGTCACGATGAAAGCTTGTACACCCTGGGAGCTAAATTAAGCAAATACGTTTTGGAAAGTAATTTTATAATTGTTCATCCAAGACATTTCTTATGGTTTAGGCACATCATCGTCTGCTTAAGCAAAGATTTTGTTTACTTTAAAACATATTTGAATTTGTACCCCTAAAATATCGTGATTATATATTTCAACTTAAGGTGTGTGTGTGTGGTGGTGGTGGTGGTGGGGGGGGGGGAGGGGAGGTCAGTAATGGAGAGATACAAAAAGAGGCCAGGAAGTTTGCCGTTACCAATCACGAAAGAGGAACGTTGTTTCCCGTCTTGATACCTAGGAGATCCAGTTCTGGCAAACGGCTGTAATCGTCGTTCCTCGGACTTTACAAATTGCACAAATACATGTGTTTCATCAGTCCATTTAAGAAATCATCTTCCATATCAAAACCTATAGATGAAAATCTTACATCCAAAAAGACATTTCCAACACCACCTCAGCAGAGATCATTACAAAAGAAAGAAAGAAAGAAATGTTTTATTTAACGACGAACTCAACACATTTGAATTACGGTTAATTGGCGTCATACATATGGTTAAGGACCACACAGACATTGAGAGAGGAAACCCGCTGTTGCCACTTCATGGGATACACTTTCCGATTAGCAGCAAGGGATCTTTTATATGGACAATCCCACAGACAGGATAGCACATACCACGGCCTTTGATATACCAGTCGTGGTGCACTGGCTGTGACGAGAAATAGCCCAACAGACCACCGACGGGGATCGATCCCAGATCGACCGCGCATCGAGCGAGCGCTGTACCAGTGAGCTACGAAAGATGGGAGAAAAGCGATTTAGGAAGAGGCTGTCATTCACATCTTAGAGTGTATATGACAGTAATGATACATTTTAAGTGTTAGATGAATAACCGCTCCTTGATGCAGACATGTATACTGATGATATAATAGAAACAATGTCATTTGTTAAAAATGTCAGTTTTCTTCATGTATTATTTAAAGATACGCTAAAATGGCAGTTACGGTAATTCATCCTGTATGGATATTCTGAGGCCAACAAGGACTTGTTTTTTTTGTTGTTGTTGTTTGTTTGTTTTTTTGTGTGTTTTTTTTTGTGTTTTTTTGTGGGTTTTTTTTTTTTTGGGGGGGGGGGTCAGTTTAGCAGATTCATGAGAAGGTTTTCTCACCGGAATATATCCTGGACTACATCAAGTTCAACCTGCACGTGCCAACTACAAGGTGGATGAAGGACAGATACTTACTTCATTATGACTTGGAATCAAGGACAATATGCTCATGTGTTACATGCAATTATATTGTACACATAAACTAAATTTCAACTATTCAAGTGCGTTTTTATTTCTAAAAACAAATCTCACCCAAATATTGTTGGAGACCTGTGAATGCTTACATATAATTTGTTATGATTTGATTACATGTACAATTATATTGACAGGCAGCCTGAATAGTCTATTTATCATATAACTACTCGTGTTACATCACTCAAACTATGTGATACCAGTGGCAGCAGTAATGAAACATTTAGCTTATCACACCTCAGATGAGAAACATCTCAGAGGCTTTGGACTGGATTAAAACGCACTGTGGTGCAGTATTTTGAATGTGACGTCTCAATGGTAATTCCTATTTTTTCTCTATGTATGCCCAAACTTTAAGAAAATTCTTGGATGGATAATTATAAAATGACTTTCCAAAAAATATTTGCTTAATTTAGCTTCCAGGGTATACACACTTTCATTATGACACTTTTTAAGTATATAAATATAACTCGTATCCTTAGAATAACAACAAGAAAAAAAAAGAAGCTTTGATCATGTTTGTTTTGGCCGTCAAAACAACGAGATTCTTCTTCAATAGCTTTGTTTTGTGGTTGAACAAAATCGGGAGTTAAGTAAACATATGGATGAGTAATCATTCTAGAGCCGTATCACAATATTATTTTAATCAGAAAGGCATTTAGCATGTAGCCGTAAGACAAAATGTACTCACGGTCATGTAGCGAAGCTAGCTTTATCCGCCATTTTGGTAGTAGTTTACGAATGAATGAATGGATAGATGTTTAACGACACTCCAGCACGAAAAATACATCGGCTACTGGGTGTCAAACTATGGTAATGCAAACAAATAAAGTGATGATCAACATCAATACAAAAATTCAAGATATAAATAAAAACAGTGTAAAGAACTGTACAAAAAATACAAATACAAATATCACGGATACTGTCTTTTATTCTAAACTTTAATTTGTGCTGTATTGGCCATTCTTTAAGAGAATGTTGCACCCCTGCACCACGGTGAGGTTATAGCACGCGTAGGGGGTAGTATACGAAGTTCAAAGATACGGTTTAGGTTGGACCCCTTGCACAGGGAATGCCTTTTTCATACTACAAGTTGTTTATTTTTGAGCCAATTGTTTTCGAAATTGCACACAACAATAGTTTTATTTTTTTAATTTTGTTTTCTTAAAAAAAAAAAAAACGTTTACTTTGTTTTCTTACATGAAATCAAACTGAAATTAATTACAAAAAAAACCCCAACACAACAAAAAACCCAAACCAAACAAACAAACAAAAACAAAAGAAAAAATTGTAGAAGGATGAACCACATTATAAGCCAGATACATTACGTTTTACCTTGAAGTACTATAGTGTTGAATGTAACATGTACCTTTAAAAGGTATAACATTACCATTTCTGCCGCACGATTTATGTAACCCTAAGAAGGCCTCATTGCATTTGATGGGAAGCTCTACGGCCATTATTGTTTTACATATAATATTATTTATACATAGATATTATTGGAAAATACAAGAAGCGTGACAAATACAATACCAACATTGGAAAGATGACATTAATGCAGCGAAATATAACCAAAGTGGGGAAGATCGTAAACCTTTTTATTCGACAAGACGTAATTCCAGTGAGAAGCTGCGCTGTTCCGTACACCACCATGTCACAAGGGGGGCCTGCAGTGGGTTCGGCGAAACTAAAACGAGGTAGGACTGCATTTAAAACTACAAGCTCTGGTATACGTTTATTTTATATCAGTATCAATGGCGTATACAACACAAGGTAGTAGAGTCACTTGCGTCGTCTGGAATTTCCACAGATTTATTTTATTTTCCCCATGAGACTGATATTTAGTTTACAGGTCTGGGTTTTACCTCGGCGTTTTTTCCTTTTTGGCTACTCTCCATAAAAATTGTATCAAAGTATTATAATTTATATACAAGTACATATATCAAATTTGTGATATAATAATGTTATATAATAATATATAACAATTTGATACATAAATGCATTTGTAATGTTTCTGTATAAATTAAAGATTGGTAAAAATGTTTTTTTAAATATTGCTATGACGCATATAATGGAAAGGACTGGGAAATACAGAAGAAGAAAGAAGATATAATGGCTAAAACACATAATAATACATTGATAAATAAATAAATAAGCAAACAAACAAACAAAGCAAATAAATAAGTAAACAAATAAAATATGTAAATAAATACATGAGGTGGGGGGGGGGGATAAATCTATACTAGCACGAAACGAAAAAAGACTTGGAATTCGAAACAAGCTATTGTTAGGAAATACGTTTCAGTCAAAGAGATTAAACATTTTGTAATTGCAATTCTGGTATAAAATATATCTTTCTATTTCAAACTTATTTCGCAAAATGTTTTTAACTCCAATGATATTTAACATTTTTCCTGTACTTTCATACAATAGATATAATATTTAATGTTTATAATCAACCAATTTACAAAATTACTATGTTCGTTATCGATCATACCAAACATAACAGTATCTTGACTGAAAATAATGTCAATTCCTGTTTCGGTCGATATCCATTCTCGTATTGATTCCCAAATGTGGTTAACCTTGTTACAGTCAAAGAAAAGATGTTGTAACGTTTTTTTACATGAAGCTTTGCAGAAGTCGCAAGCATTAGAATTCACGTAATGTATCATATATAAAAAATTTTATTAGTAGTTAAGATTCTGTGTACTATTCTATACTGAAACCATGATAGTGTTGTATCTTTTACACATCGAAAAGGAATGATATAATACTTTTCCCATTTCTTAGTATATACTTGTATCCTTCATTTGCATATTTCAGTTGTGCTTTTGGAATGACAATTTGTGAATTTAACATATCATACATATGTTTACAACCTTTTTTATCTTTTAATAAATGTTTTATCTTAAACGGGAAAACAGGAATTTTAAGACTTGTGAAAGTATCATCGTTTATATTTTCTGATTTGTTTATAAATGGTTTAACAGCATTTGTTATTGACGCATATTCCAAGAAATTTGTATTTATATGATATTTTGTTATAAATTGTTCGTATGTTAAAACATCACTGTGTTCGTTTAATAAATGTGATACCATTATTGATATAATGTTTGTATATAAATGGTTTGTTACCTATACATATTTTGCTGTTATTCCAGATATTAATACTTAATATATTATCCACACTTTGCGGGTTTTGAACGTTTTGTATATCTATCCAGCTGGACAGGGTTTCTCTCCAAAACCTATTGCGAATACGTTCTATTTTGCGCGTTAGGAAATAATCACCTTGTTTAATCATGTCTTTTAACGATATCTTTGTAATTGACTTCAACAAAGTGATCCACTTTTGAGTTATTTAAAATCATTCTTCGAATCCATGTACATTTTAATGCTGTTGTAAAATGATTTATGTTTATCATTTTAATACCACCCCTTTCATAATCTTGCGTTATTAAATTTCGTTTCAATTTTTCAGTTTTACTCTGCCAGATAAATTTTAAAAATAATGTATTTATATGTTTTATCAGAATTTCATTTGGATTCGGTAAAGCTATTAATAGGTGAGTTAGCTTTGGCATTATTAATGTTTTCAATACCGTTATTCTTCCTAAAACTGTCAATCTTCTGCAAGACCATACTCTCATCAATGTCTGTGCTTCTGATATTTTTAAATCATAATTCAGTTCGATTATATGTTCCATGTTCATTGAAAAGTTGATACCATGCAGGTTAAAATGAGTTCATCCAAAACATTTTAATTGAACCACGATCGAGGGAATTCCATGACACGCTTCATTTTTAAAAGTTGGAACTCTTTTTGTGAAAAGCTATAATACCTAGAACAAACCCGACCGATGACTGTCGTGTAAAGCATCCTTGAACTTTATATAAACCAGGACCGGCTATATACATGGCAAATAATAATTTAAAAAAAAAAAAAAAAAAAAAAAAAAAAAAAAA
>JAECMU010033785.1:0-17954 GCA_016106625.1 Dracogyra subfuscus | reverse complement strand
TTTGTGAATACTTGCCAGAAGGTTCAACAATTACTATAAATGAGGAGCAGTATGACTTGCTATTAACAAATATAATTTATGTGTTGAAATTTACAAACTGTGATGAATCTTATATCGGACCGTCAGTTCCTCACCGAAACAGAACATGTATGTTTCCAAACATATTCATTCTTGTGCGGCTGATACGTTTAGGATATTTCCAATGTACAAAGAGTTTACTAACCAAGGACAGAGAAGACAGCACCTGTGTGATTAACAGGCGTGCGCTACCACAGTTGACTCTGAGGAAAGGCCTCAAATATCATATATACTGTACACAACAATGATTAGTGAAAGCACAAAAAATGGGTCAAAATTTAAATGGTTAAGTAAAATAAATGATGTATTAAATAAATTAGGACTGGGAAATTATTGGTTAAACCAGACAGTCTCAAATAAGAACTCATTTATTAAGTTAGTTACTGAACGTTTAAAAGATCAATTCAGACAAACCTGGAACGAAAATATTAACACTTATCCCAAATGTACTACTTATAGAATATTTAAATCGGCACATGCTTGTGAAAATTACCTTCATTACTTACCTGAAAAAATACGTATTATCTACCGTCGATTCAGAACCAGCAATCACTATCTTCCAATTGAAACTGGCAGATCGCAACATATTGAACGACAAAATAGAATTTGCCCTCTTTACAAAATCACAATTGGTGATGAATTTCATGATCTATTTCAATGTCCACAATTTACTAACGAAAGATCAACCTACCTAAATAAATATTACTTCAACAGACCTAGCCCTTTTAAATTACACAAGCTCTTTAACAGAAAACAATTATCTATTATAAAGAAACTGTGTACGTTTCTTAATGTCATTAATAGTGTATTAAAAGACATGCCTTTGTCATAAATTTATTCAACTAATATATTTTAGCATTTGTGTATGATATGTATAGATAGATAGATAGATAGATATAGATAGATAGATATAATTATATGCATGTATATTTTAATCAGCATCCGCCATTGTATTGTGTACATATATGTTTGTAAACACCTCAATGTAACACCGTTTGGTGTTCTGAGTGAATAAAGTTATGTTCTGTTCTGAATGTGCACGATAAACTCTATAATCTGACCTGACCTGACCAGAACAAAATGTTACTTTAAAGAAATCTTTTCACTGAGCTGTTTAACCTTCCGTTGAATTGCGAGTTGGCATAGGATAATGGCAATTGCGTACTTCTCATATTTTAGTTACAATGCTTATTTGTAGTAATTCTCCATGTTACACTGTTTGTTGATGTCTCCATAGTTTTATAGCTACACATATGTACATGAATGGTATAAATACTGTTATAAGGCTGAATTATGTATGTCTTCGGATAACACAGATTACTGTACAAATGGTATTATCACTAAGGCCAATGAATCAAAGAAATATTGCAGTAAAGTTATTTATTTACTTCTTAACCATTATTCACCATGTCAATAATAAGTATAGCGTTGTTATGTGGAGATAGTTACTAAGTATATACCATGTACACGTTTCAACCAATATGGCTATGCTATACCAACCTAACCAAGCTACCTACGTTTGGACAATCAAAGGTCTACAATACTAAGAATATAGCTATATAGCTCTATATATGTGAGTATAGGGAATTTAATACTATCACATTACTAAATAAACAAGTGCCGTTATCATACTTATGGATGAACAACACACTATGTATAGTAAATACAGCGTGACGTCACGCAAAGGTATATCTGTATGCTGATTACATTTGGACGGGTTATTAGTCTTTGGATACTAAAACTGAACACATTCGTTGCCTATAGAAACTCATTTATCTGCCGAAAAATCCCCAAGAATTAATAGATTTTAAATAAAGGGAAAACCACCAGTCATAACAAATTAAGGTAAAAAGCTTTACGGTTTGGCATCCCCTATCCTCACTTTAAAGAAATCAAAACAAATACAACCTAGAATATAATTTGAATTGATAACTATTATAAATAAAATATTTATTACATTGTGAATACTTTTTCCATTAATGTATGCTACATCGAGCTAACAATATTTAATAGCAACAAACATATATTGTTCATAACTACGGTAAATCGGGCTTCCATTTTCGTTTTTGTGAAGACCTAGTGGGCAAGCGATTAAGATAATAATAACACGAGTCCCTTATGTTATACTGTTATTCAATTCTAAAACCGCCGATGTTTGGTCAAATGTGTAAACCCTGCTGCTTAAGCAGTGCCGCATCGTTGTTTACGTATTTAAATAATGTGCTACAACTATGTTAGCTAAATGACCTAAAATGTTCCTGTAGAAACTTAGATGATGTGTATCATACCCAATTAACAAGACACCTTAGAAGCAGGAGTTTTGGCAAGAATACGATTGGCTATCATCTCCCAAAAGTACTTTAAGAAAAATGCTATAGGCCATTGGAAAATTGCTGGATGTATTCAAACGATGCCATTTTGTTTTCCATATATACGCAAACGAACAAGCATTTATCCTCAAAAAAGAGTTCGTATCTTGAATTTTGTTCAAAACGTAAAACCACTTCTTCCATTAGGCTAACATTACTTCAAATGAATCCAATGATTAACATCGCCAAGCGGTCACAAATTAGTGCATTTATCCAATCACAGCACTTGTCAGTTGGCGCACTGGAAACATGCGCATCCTTCCAGACCTTCTATATCTGCTGTTGGTGAGAGTCTTGGAATTCGCTCTCCCTCGAAGAAGCATTCGTCCAGGACAACTCGTCTTCTCACCAGACGACTCTCCCGGCAACACCGACATTCCTAAAGAACGAAAGGAAACCTCTGTAAATGAATAGCCTCATTACATTTTAACACTGGAAGCTATTACGTGTATAATAAACTGATGAAAACAAACAAGGGGACATGACAGACAAACTATCATTGACTACTAGCATAGTAATGTCTGCATAACCAACACATATCTAATGTAGGATTAAATACCACTGACAAGGTTAGACTTCGTGACTATTGGTGAGGTTTTCACTGACGTCTCTAGAAGCTGTATCTAGTTTAAATAGTAACATAAATATTATGCCAACCCTTGTTTCTTTCCGTCATTATATATACTTGCAACACTTGGACGTCTGAGTACCAGAACATTCCAGAAGATAACACATTTACCGATTAACAAACAGGAAGCTTTTGTGCATAAGCGTCCTAAGACACACATTTGAGACAAGTGTTGGGGACGGAAGACCGTCCCCTGCAACAAGGGAGACTGACAATGATTTAGGGCAAAGGCAGATTTGTTTAGGGCAGATCATTGTAATTCGTTGTATTTTGGTAACATTTCAAAAGGGTCAAGTGCTTGCTGTTATCACTTGTTTTGGTATTCTTTCGATACACCAGTCAAGACCGGTCTGAACATACAACTGCTTTTGATACACCAGTAAAGATCAAGAAATTACTATATGGAAGGACTCATAGAAATCGATCCCTCAATACATTGTACCTCAGATGAGCTCTGTACCACTGACATGCATACCTGTCCATCCAGAACAACAGGGTATAAAGATAAATTCTTAGTAGAAAGAAAAGAGAGGAAGTCGGTTACGAAGGCATATTTTAGTTTCAGTGCATGCATCGAGGCACTTGCCAAAAACACCCCTATCGACTATGCAGTACGAAACGATACGACCTTGGTGACGATGACAAACTGTTGTTACCTACCTTATTGAATCCTGGGTGATGTAAGACACTGGGCGTGACCTTGGACTCGCAGGTTCCCTCACACTTGTGCACCCGTATCCGTCCAATGCAGTTGACCATGACTTGTTGGCCATTGAGTTCTATGGACAGGTCCTTGACGATCTCCACGTCTGTGAGGTGGGTCTGGCAGTCGTCGTCCCAGCTGCTCGTCACTGCGAGGGATACACTTATTATGAACAAGATCAGCTGTGTTTGTGCCAACATACTGAAACAGAGAAGAAAATATTTGCTTTTAAAAGTGTGTACATCAAGCCGCTTGATAATTCTGACACGTATTCTTTACAGGAAACCTGGAAAAAACACATGTCATTAGCAGCAAGGAACATCTGTTTCTACAGTGTTTCATAAATACATGTCATGGCAGCTGTATACAATGCATTGGGTTTATCCTGTGCAAGTTTGCATTTTATAAGCTAGTCCTGAGAGTGGTGCAAGACGAATAAAACATAATTTTACGTATCTCCTAGGGGAGTGGCGGTCCCCATAAGCACGAACACCTAATAGTGGACCATGGAAGCAATCACTATATGCATATATTAGTATATATATATATCTATCTATCTGTCTAACATACCTTATATACATACATATACATATATACATACATACATACATACATATATATATATATATATATATATATATATAGTCACTTCGCCGTCTTCGGACAGATTACTTGAGGTAGTACAAAACCAAATAACTTCCGGAAGGTTCGAGGTGCACCAAACGTTTGAAGATTTAACACCACAGGTCCTATGATTGGTGATAACTGTGCGTGTGTTGATTGTAATAAAAAAAAACACACAAAAAAACCCCACAACAACAACACAACGTTTGATCTTGGCAACAAAATGTATGCAATTTTATTTTATCTAGTACTACTGTGTCAAGAAGCCTTGTGTTTGAAACATGCATGGGATACACGTAAAGAACAGTGCACAAATGTTGTGCGAAACTTGGGTGTTGTAAAAACATCTGGTTATATCGAAAATGAGCCATGCAAGGTACCAGGTACCATTTCTTCTGTTAATACTTTGAAGTAGGGGGTTGTAGTACTGATATTTATGGGTCATAGTATGGTTAATATATTATACATATACATATATAATGTTTTGAAATACAAACGTTAACATGGTCGTCTATGGGATTTTATTTGGTATAGTACAACCATGACTGCGAAAACAGCTAGTGCAATACACAGAACAGAACAGAACTTTATTACACTCAGGTCGTTACGCAACGGAATTAGAGGAACATGCATACTAAATTACATACATTTGACAAGATGGTTTAGAGGATGAAATATATAAATAGTGTGTAATACATTTTTACAAAGATAGCCATAAATAAAAATAATATATATAGATATCATAGATGCATGATATATATTTATATAAATAATATCAACAGTTTAATGTTAGTAATAGTAGTAGTCGCTAAAAAATTGAGTTGTTGACTAGTTTAATTTCTTGGATTTTTAAAAAACTTAACAAATTTTATATTTTGCTGTGTTTTTAATGCACTTATATTCTTACTATTCATTAATGTTTTGAATTTGTAAGTAATTGTTTTTGTTTTGGGTTTTTTATAGTAATAGGGCTGCACAAATTATTGTCGAGATTTATAAAAAAAAAACTTGCACCCAAACAAATAATGGTATTCATCTCCGATATCCGTTTTATCACATAAAAGACATAATCTATCTTCAAATAAAATATGATTCCATCTTCCAGTTTTTACCGGTAGATAGTGATTGGAAGTTCTAAAATGTACCATAATGTTTCAGGAATTATATTAAAGTATTTCTCGAAAATAGCTTTTTGCTTAAAAAGTTTATATGTTTTTCCTTTTGATGACTGTGAAATATTACTATGTCATATTTGTAGATATTGATCGTATTGTCTACCCTTGATTTGTTCTGAGAGCCAATCTAAGGATTTGAAAGTATGTGATATCCACACATTACTCATTCCTAAAAGATTCAGTGTATTTTCAACTGTAGTAATCCAGTCATACCTATTACCATTAACTTTATAATCTATCAACATAAATTTGTAAATTAAAAATAGTAACTTTGATTGTTTTCCTGAAATAATACGTCCACAATAACAGACTATTTTTCTATGAATATTTAATTCCAATGGCATCTTCCCTAATTCACCGTATAACATAAACACTGGGGTGGATTTTTTGACGGGTATTTTGTGTCGGAACAAATGTATTTGGACAGAATTGCAGATATCGTTTTTTATCGTAACCTCTAACTTCACAACCATAAAATAAGATAGGAAGAACCATTGATTCAAACATTTTCAGTTTACATTCAACTGATCAATTATGTTCTTTAGCTTTTGCAAGTATAAAATACATGGCTTTCGTAGCTTGTTGTTTTACGTTTTCTTTGGTAGATTTAAAATTGTTTAATTTGGTAAAAGTGATTCCAAAATACTTAAATCCTTTTCTATTATCCTAAGAACATGCTTTTCAATTTTAAAAATATAAGTATAGTTTCTGGTGTTTCCCTTAAACTTATCTTAAGTTTCCATGTGTTACAGTATTCATTAAATACATTAAGTTATGTTGTAGATCGGTGGCACTGTTAGCTAAGATGGCAATATCGTCAGCGTATAGTAAACACAGTAGGTATATTCCAATATCAAGAGGATTTTGTTACTTTTTACTGTTGAAGCTAACTCCTTTACATCCATGGTTAATAAAATATTTTTCTAGATCATTTAAATATAAAGAGAATAAGACTGGTGATCAATTTTCACCTTGACAAACACCGATATTACTTACATATTCTTATTGCTTACATATATTAGTGATTTCATGCCTAGATACATCTGGTATATAATTTTTTCTAAATCCATTTATATTATTTTCTAGTAACGTATGCCATACCATGTTCGTGGTATCATGTCAAACGCTTTCTCAAAATCAACAAATGTACAGTATAATATTTTTTTCTTCAAAATATTAATTAGATTGTGTAAAGTAAAGATGTGATCTAGTGTTGAATATCCTTTTCGGAATGCTGTCTGTGCTTCACTCATAATATCGTTTTCTTAAAAAAATATTAAGCTATTATTCAGTACAGTCGTGAATAGTTTAGAACAGCAACAGAGTAACGCAGCTGGTCGATAATTTGCTTGTAATTGCGATCCCCTTTGTTTTTATAGATTGGGATATTTATTAGGATATCTGTAAGCCATTCTTCAAGGAAAACAGAATAATCAAGTATTATATTAAACAGCTTCACATAGATCGGGATAAATAAGGCAGCTGTCGATTTAATATATTCAGTAATTATCTGGTCGACACCGGCAGCTTTGTTATTTTTAATTTGTTTTGTTGCCATTAAAACTTTTCTTCATATATTTTCCTGTTAATACCACTATCATTATCGTTTACCGCTTGCAATATATTATTTATGCTAAAATCATACCTAGCATCAGATTGGTCGCGCTTGTTTAAGTTGGTGAAAAAAAATCAAGAAAACTACTGATGGTGTATTCTTTTCTGGTGTTTTGTGGCCTTTTAATATTTTGTAAAATTCTTTCGGATCTTTAGTACGTAGTTGTCTCATTTTCTTTTCCATATAGGATTTATTACGAGAAATTGTTCTGGCTATACACTTTTTATAACATTTAATGGAATTTTGTTATACAGCTTTATTTTTAATATTTTTATTTACTGCATATTGTTGTTTCGCTTCGTGATATTGTTTTCGTAGCACCCGACACATTTGACCATACCAAGGTTGATTTCTATTTTGCGGTTTAGCACGGTTGTTAAATGTTATTGCAGCAGTGTCTAAAAATAGTTGTTTTCAGCATAGTGGATGTTTGGTTCACACGTGTTTGGATGTCAACAGATTCATTATCATGAATTACCGAAATTGTATCAAGTAGGTTGGTATTAATATAAATCAGTAACATTGCAAACATTATCAACACCTTGTACATCATAGCTGGGGTGTGTTTCCCTAGATACACTGGTTTTTGAAGTAGATACAGGTAAGTCAATAACATTACAAACATTATCTACAACTTGTACATCATAACAGGGGTGTGTTTCTCTAGATACACGGATATTTGAAATAAATACAGGTAAGTCAATAACATTGCAACCATTATCAACACCTTGTACATCATAACTGGGGTGTGTTTCTCTAGATACACTGGTATTTGTAATAGATACAGGTAAGTCAATAATATTGCAAACATTATCAACACCTGTACATCATAGCTGGGGGTGTTTCTCTAGATACACTGGTATTTGGAATAGATACAGGTAAGTCAGAAACACTGCAACAAATTTCAGCACTTTATACATGGGTTTCTTGACTGGGTTGCACATAGTTTCACTTTATTTACAATGTTTGAGTGTGTATATTTTATTTCACCATAATATTGTAATTGTGCGTTATTAATTAACTCACTATTTGGGGTTTTCCCAGCGTGCAAATCTCCTCGACTGTCCTAACTGTTGCCATCCAGAGGTAAAACTAGTGAATCGATTTGTTTCAAGTTTTGGGGTAGTTTGAGGAGGAGTGCTCTGTGACAGGCTGGTCTGTGCTCCTATCGTCTGCTTGGTTATAGACGGGTGGTTAGTTCCTGGTAGATATTCTTTCCCTTCAATGAAAAGTCTGACAATTTTCAGGAGGGCTTTTTATTTTCTCGTCTAGCTGCTCTGTAGATAGGATATTTAACTGTCTTCTCCTTTCAGCAATTTCTTGAAAGAACTGTTCACTTATACCGAACGGTTTGCCTGCTAATTTCTTCTTTGCTGCACATTTATTCTCTGTTTGTATTTATCTTTTCGAAATGCACCACAATCGTTCTCGGTTTCCTCTATGCATTGCGGTATGGTCCTTATCTGTGTGTGACGTGGGTGGGAGCATTGACGATTTCAAGTTATTTCTCCAGGAATGACGTTATGACTTGTTCTGTGTTCTCATATTGGCCTTGGTCTGGAATTCCATAGAACAACAGGTTGAATCGCAGTGTACGTGTTTGAAGATACAGGACTTCGTCGTGAAGGCGGTCGTTCTCGTTAAAAAGATGTTCAACGTCTCTGGCAAGGTTCCTGATATCTTTCTGGGCTACATTCGTGCTTTTGTATAAGTCGCCAACAGAGGTTTTGATTTCCGTCCTCTCAGTATTAATATCATCGAATGCTGATAAACTGACAACTGTCTTCCATTTTACTGATCCGATCATGAGCAGATTTGACACTTGCACTAAGTTCGTGTAATGTGTTTTCGATAGTGCCGATTTTATTATCGATAGACTCTAGTTTTTCTGTATGTTTGTATATCTCAGAAGTCGTCAAGGTTAGTTTAATACACACACCCCGATTAGCCACGGGATGAGTAATCACCGTTACATATATGTTATATGACTGGGTATGGTTGGCAAATAACAATTAAGCAATTAAAGATCAAGTGACAGCTTTGATATCCATAACATATTTATAATTTTCTTGAATTTAATCCACTGTTTTTCTATTGTTTGAATTGGTATTTGTTTCAAAACCGTTATTTAGCAAACTAAAGAGATCGCAAACGTAATATTGCCTTTTCGGTGTCGAAAAGATGTCGATGTTCAATAAACTTCAACTTATTGAACTATCACTTGATAATAAACTTAAAATCATTAAGATATAAAAATATATAAGCAAACGTTAAAGTATATTAGTCAAGTGTTCTTTATTTGATTATTAACTGTTAGATTCATCTTCAAGACATGTATAAAGCTTAATGTGAATAGGAGACCAGCGCAAACAAACGCCAGAGTACAGCAAACGGTTTTTGTATCAATGCGAAAACAACAACGACAACAACAAAATAAAAATAAAAATAATTCACAAAAACGGACACCTCTAAAACCCAGAGTGCGTCGTTAACGAGATCATTTCCTTTCTTCCTTCCTGTTATTGTAAACACATACATATATACCGGAAATGCACCTTATTCATACTGACGTCTGTTTTAGTATTGCGTCAAGTTTAGCGATGCCAATATTTCACTTGAAAATAGTTTACGTATCACACCAGAAACTAGTTAAGACAATGAATGAATGAATGAATGAATGAATGAATGAATGTTTAACGACACCCCAGCACGAAAAATACATCGGCTATTGGGTGTCTAACTATGGTAATGCAAATAAATAAAGTGATGATTAACATCAACACAAAAAGTCAAGGTTCAAACAAAAACAGTGTAAAGAACTGTACAAAAACACAAATATCACAGAATTTTACGGATACTGAATTCTACTCAAAACTTCAATGTTGTGCTGTATTGGCCATTCTCTAAGAGAATTTTACACACCTGCACCACGATGAGGTTACGGCACGCGCAGGATAGTGTAAGACAAGGTCGCACGGTTACAGAAGAAGACTACAATACATACACTGTGAGTGTTACAATCATCATAATGAACTGAAACGTATTATATTTGTCAAACTGACTGTAGACATGCAAGGGCTGGACGCTAAAGTTTGTTTTATTTAACAACACCAACTGGAGTACATTGCTTAAAAAGACATTTCTGAGTTTGCTACATAATAAGATGTTTCCGACTAATAAAATATTTCTACAATTAAACTTACATGTTAAATATATTTTCTTGTTTAAAATATAAGTGTTTGTATATTCAATGTGTTTCTGGTCGTTTTAATATTTGTAAGAAGCCCAAATTGGATTTTGTCTTCAAATAATTTCGTACGTACGAAAAAAGAAGAAGTTTTTTTAGGAAATAAAATTAAATTTAACCAAGAACAAATATTAGAATGATCAGAATTTTGAAACACGTTTAATATACAGCCACTAATATTTTATGCAAAAAACAACAACAATAAACAAACAAACAAAAAATCTAAAAAAAACAAAAACCAGATTTGTAATTACAGTCGTCAAAAAGTATCTGTTAGTTGATAATATCTTTAAAATTGTAGCAGGTAGTACTAAACCAAATAACTTCCGGCTGGGTCAAAGTTCGAGAAGCGAACACCACAAGTCCTGTGATTGGTTATAAATGTGAGTGTGTTGGTTGAAAAAAGATAATTGTTTCAGCTGGGTAAAAAAATATGCAATTTTATTTCATCTAGTAATGTGTCAAGTAGCGCTTGAAACATGTATGGGGTACCTGTAAAAAAGTACTCGAATTTTGTGCGGAAATAGACGCTACCCGTTATCTCAGAACCGACTCCCAATTTTATCTGGTTCACTTGAAGTATGAGGGGTGGTAGTATTTATATCCGTGGCGTTTATGTTGATTGATACGCTGCAGGTACGAGTTTTAGCCACATATGTTACTATTGTCGTCTATGGGATTTGATTTGGTGGTATACACCCAGCAAACTCAGGAATGTCCCTTTAGTTACTCATCGGCTAATGGATGTCAAGGGAGGCAGTCCAGTGGCAAAGCGCTAGCTTGATGCTCAGTCGATTTAGAATCGATTCCCGTCGGTTGCCCTTTAGACTATTTCTCGTTCTATACTGTACACCACGACTGGTATATCAAAAACCATGGTATGTGCTATCCTCTGTGTGGGATGGTGTTATGATAAAAGACCCCTTGCGTCTAATGGAAAAATTTAGCGGGTTTCCACTCATAAAACAACCGATGATTAATAAATCAATATAATGGTGTCTTTAAACAAGACAAATGTCACTTTATATACGTTTAAGCTAGAAAAAAAACTAAATATTAAAATGTATGGTTTAATAATTATAAAACCCCACCTTTATTCGTTACTTTTGGTTTTTATTCGTTTAATGGTATGATTTATTTCGGTATGAAAATTACAAAGCCTACTGAAAAAGATCATTGTTCTTATTCAGTTTTTTTCCCCTATGTAATTTTCTTTGAATATGATTACAAATTATATCTGGAAAATTATTATGTCAACCAGTAGGATACCAACCAGATTTTACATTGATAGATCGATTAATTATCGTACGATTATTATTTTACATTGATAGATCGATTAATTGTCGTACGATTATTATTTTAATAACAGAAACATATGCAGCAATAATGCAGAGAAGGATTCGTGTAGTACTAGACTAAACAACAACCAGCTATGTAAAAGTTTGAGGTGCACCGAACTTTTGATAGAGTAGTAAATACCGCACGCCCTGCTATTGACGATACAGGTGACAAACAAAGCAAACACCTTAATCTAGATTCTTTAAAAAATATAGCGGGTTTCCTCTGATGACTACGTACACGAATTAGCAAATGTTACGACATCCAATCGCCTATGATCATTTAATTAATGTGCTCTAATGATATCGTTAAACAAAACAAACACACGTAATATACGTATTACGGCATTAACCAAAGAGGTAACTAATTGCTTTAGTTAATCGAACATAAATATGAGCTATACACGTGCGTAGTCGTAATGTAGTACCCGATTGTCTGCCACACAATATTGGAAAAAGTCATCCGTATCTGGAACACCTGGCTAGAAAGTCGATATACAATTAAGAAAATTCCAGATAAATGTCCTTTTTATAATTAAGTTCGATGGCTTCGCTTATAATGAAGCTAATTAATCCAAGAACAAAAAGTTATTTTCGTTTGAAAAATCATCTGTAGGCAAAAAAAAAAAAGAAAAGAAAAAAAGAACTATGTATCCTTGGTGATATCTTATACGCATTAAAGGGACATTCTGCAATTTTTAAGATGTTATCGACTAACAGAGAGACTTTTTAACTATTGTAATCACATATATTAATATACATAAATATATTGTTATACATAACATATTAGTGGCTGTATATTAAATGCATATTAAATGTCTTTCTGATCGTTCTAATATTTGTACTAGGTTAAATTTCATTTTATTTCCAAATATATAACATTTTCGTACGTACGTAATTATTTGAAGACAATATCCAATTTGGGTTTCTTACAAATATTAAGACGACCAGAAACACATTAAATATTAAACAATGATATTCTAAAAAAAAATTTACATATAAGTTTAATCGTAGACATATTTTATTAATCAAAAACATCTTACAATACAGCAAACTCTGGAATGTCCCTTTAAATGGATATTCTCGAGTTTGCTTCATTGTAAGATGTTTCCGACTTATAAAATATATCTCCGATTAAGCTTACATATTAAATATCTTTTCTTGTTTAGAATATCAGTGGCTGTATATTCAGTGTGTTTCTGGTCCTCTTAATATTTGTATGAAGCCCAAACTGGATTTTGTCTTAAAATAATTTCGTACGTATGAAATTTAACCTTGTTACAAATATTAAAGCTATAAGAAACATGTTTAATATAGATCCATTAATATTTTTATGCACACAAATATATTTTATATGTAATTACAATAGTTAAAAAGTCTCTGTTAGTCGACTAAACATCTTACAAATTACAACAAACTCAGGAATGTCGCTTTTAGTCTGGTTGCTATGAAATATAGAGCATGTCGCTAACAAACGCAGACTGACGCAGACTTATACAGACTGATGCAGATCAATCGAGTCTAACGCAGATCGACACAGACTGACGCAAATGAACGCAGACTGACGCAGGTCAAAGCATATTGGACGCAGAATGAAGCAAATCGACACAGGCCGGTGCAGATTGACGCAGATCAATGCAGATTTCATTCAGTTCGACGCAGACTCAGTCAGATTGACACAGACTGACGCAGATTGACACTGCCTGATGCAGATCGACACGGACTGACGCATGTCGATGTAGACTGGCGATGAGCTACGGACAACAAACAAGATATTTATGGGAACACAGTCGTAGATCTGCCACGAATCTAAGTCCCACGTAGACTATCTGCAACTGTCTTCCCATAATATATTTTCTGTATCCGCTGATTTCCACTAATACAGCCTTCTTAACGACTAACATTGCATCTTAATATAGTTCTTCTTTATAATATCAGTTTCTGTGTACACAGCATGCTCCTGGCATGATCGGGTGATTGAGTGTATGAGAGGAAACCCACGCCCGCCTCACACGATACTTCTACTCCAAGGGATCTTTTGTGTACAGTCTCCCTATATTATAACGCAATAGCCTTTGATATACCAATTGTGGGACACTGCCTGGAGCAGTGGGAAATCTCGTTCATCAAGGTCGATTGCTCCTACAACCCATCGCATCATAGGCGAACGCTGAACCACTGAACATATACTATATTTCCCCTAGTATGGGCAGGATATGTTCACCTCTTGCGAACATCTGATATCATCACTGTTATGACAACAATTCATGAGTGCATGTCATCATAGCCGTACTTATTCTGATCTATTTCAGGTTTTATTTAATAAACCAAGTCTCGGAGTGGCAGTCCTCTTTGTACAATATTCCCCGGGAGTGGTTGTCCTCCTACACTGGACAGATAGTTTTCGAAATGACCATTCGACTCCACATTGAGCAGATATACGGCCCTGATAATGTATTACGATTTTGTCGTTCAAATATCTTCCATTAATAAATGAAAGAATTTGCAAACAAGTCGTAGGCGTATATATGACTGTCTCTGTCTCTAATGTCTTGACAGAAGATGGCAATACGCAATATATGTTTTATGAACCACATAACATTCTAAAATAGATTAGGTATACCGAATGTATGACAAACAAATCGTTTTATTACTTTTCTGATCGAGACAAAGAAAACGACAGCAGTTTCATAAAGTGTATAACACTGGGACCAAATTTATCAAGTCCGTTTTTCTAAATCACGTGTTTAAGCATTATAGGTATATATTGCAGTACGCACATATCAAACAATGTCTTTGTAAGATCGACACCAGGTACGTGTGTCTGAAACAGAAAATAATGTTGTTGTTTTCTCCTTTGATTCAGCTAATCTCACACATCTATGAGTAACCAATTTGAAACCAAAATCAATATTAAACTGATTTTTCTCTATTCGTTATAAAATCAGATACCTAGAACCATCTAAACACCATCTAAAATTTCGTACATATAGGTTCGGGTGATGGCCACGCCATGAGATAACATTTATATGTCTTATTCATATGTCTTATGACTCTATACATACACTCAGCGGGCAGCATGGCCCAGTGATACAGTGCCCGCCTGATGCGCGGTCGGTCCAGGATCGATCCCCGTCAGCTAACCACTGGGGTTTTTCTCGACATAACCATATGTCCGACGCCGATATAGCCGTAATTGTAATGTGTTGAGTGCGTCGTTAAACAAACAAACAAACAACTATACATACACTCGTGCACGCGTCTATCTGATCCATCCATCCATCCAGCAATTAAACTCTAAATGTAGTTTCTGTAGCAGTTATACAGAATACAAATCTGTAACAGCCAAAATATTTTACACTGCCCAATAAATAATGGTCTGAGTATATAGAAAGATTATGTTTTATGAAACATTCTTAAATTCGAATTATCCATACCGAAAGGTTATCACATCTTTAAACAGATTGCCTAAATTATTTTCACTCGATGTGGACTCAGATCGAAGTTAACAAGCACGGAATGCAATTAAATCACGATCCAAATGCGACTTCGCCAAATCCGAAATTCTAAAAGCCAAAGCACTTGTATTGAATCCTATTCACAAGAGTCGTGATGTGGCGGTGTCCGTTACTTTACCACACCCACTCCGCGTGAATCAGGCAAAATAATAAGCTAGTGACCTTGCAGATGTGACAAGAATTCACAGATAGCGATTTCAATCCAGCTTAAGTCTTTGAAAGATAGCAGTATCAGTTTAGGAAGAAAACATGTTTTAAGGTTGACTCAAATAGTGGAGAATGTACGTGTAAGTTTATATTTGTGACAATGGTTTACGTGTCCTGTAGAGGCGAGTTAATTATTTTTTATGAATCCACAGTGATTTGTTAAAGAATATTCGCCAACTTAATCAATTATTAATATATTTTTACGTGACTGCCAAATTAAACATTTTATATATTGCAAAATGTTAATATGATCACGAATCCTTTCGGATTTAGCTTACACGATTCGGCCATTAAAACCTTAACCGTGAATGACTGGCATTAAGCGTGAGGTACATATATTTGACCTTGAATTACCTTAAGTCACCTTAAATGGCCTCAACGTAACCTGGGTATGAATTTATATATTGCAATTAATATTTTCGAAATATCTATGTGATTACCCATAAACTGATATCAAACATGATTTATGTTTGTTTTGAAAACTATGTTTGACCTACATAATCAATATTTGCAAAAGAGGCGTGTCCAGTGACGTCAGTAAAACAAATGGCCAAAGGTGCCGAGGGGGCACTAATCCAATTCTTAATTTTAACATGCCTCACTACCACATAAAACAATTAAATTGTATTTGTACGCAACTTAACGCTTATGTTTAAATTCTGCTCGACTATGACGAGAACAATAAGAAAGAAGGCTTTTTTCATTGCTTAGTGAGATAAGAAGTTTTCACGTGTAAAGCCTTTGTTTATATAATAACATTTTGCATGAAAATTAGGCGTTCAGGCTCCCATTTTAGTAAAGGGGCAGACTGTCTAAACGAACATGCCAGAATGTGGACAACAACATTTTTTTTCATATTAGCATTACTACCAAACAACTATATAGGGATGCAAACGAATCACTACGCACTTTTACATGAATTACAACTAATTTTGAGGGTAGAATGATGAACATACACGACAAAAAGGTCTCACGTTAGCACATGTTGCCCGAATATCTTTATAATGTTTGCCCGAATTTGAGGTTTTTCGCCAGCACTAGTGGGGCAGTTGACACCACTCCACCCTCCTGCATCCCTGCCTCATGAGCGTGTACCTGCCTTGGATAGAGGTCGGGTCTTAGAGCGTCGTCGGTTTTATTGTATATCTTTTTGAGAACCCATCCATGCTGGCATTAAGAACAATAACAAGGCCGGTTCGTTGCCAAGTCTACTTTGAATGTGCTCATGTCGGTTTTCCGACTTGACAATATGACAGTACGGTCACAAACACACTTCATTATATCAAGTCAACCTTGGCAGTCCTCTTACAGGTAGGACGGATTTAAAGCATTTCTTTTTCTAAAGACATTCTCCTCCTCAGTGTGAACATTATCTGAAGCAGTAAACAAATAAAGTTTGGTTTGTTTAACGACATCACTAGAGAAGATTGAGTTATTAATCATCGGCTATTGGATATCAAACATTTGGTAATTTTGACTTACAGTCTTAGACAGGGAGCCACTACATGTTTCTGTTAGCAGCAAGGAATCTTTTATATGCGCCATCCCACAGACATGATTCCACATACCATGGTCTTGGTAGAAGAAATTTAAATTCGACCTAGAATTAATTTAAAATTAAAAACAAATAGTATCATTTATATGATGAGGGTAGATACCCATGTAAAATTGACCTTTAAAAGCCAGGGGGGGGGGGGTCATTTAAGATCATTTAGGGTTTTTAAATTTTTCACAACTTTGAGGGTAGGGCTTTTAACAAATATGCTACGTAAGGTTCACTCTTCATATATATATATATGATTATATTAGATAGGAAATCCGCTAAAGTTTTCCGTTAGTTGCCAGGGATCATTTAAATGCACCATCCCACGGACACGACTGCACATACCATGGTATAATATAGTGTTATGTGTGTCTCTGCATTCAACCACAACTTAAGGGGTGGGACGTCGCCCAGTGGTAAAGCGTTTGCTCGATGTGCCGTCGGTCTGGGAACAGTCGAACTACACTTGTGTCAAATGTATGTCACACCTATAATTTTGCACAATTTGTTTTTAATCATTTATTATCCCCAGCCAAGTTTGACCATGTCAAGGTTGGGGAGCCTTGATTTCAATAGAGTTGCTATATAAGTGAAAATGCATAATGTTATAGTAATTTAAAATATAAATATATTTCTAGTGTTCCCATATGGTTGGGGATTGGCAAAGAAAGCCAAGATGCTATGATTCATATCTTGGAAAGAGTTGAGAAAAGTAGAAGGAAAGAAAGAAAATACAATATAATAACAAGAAATTAATGAATGAATAAATAGATAAATAAATAAATATATTTCTCTCATATCTGCCCATGTGAGATAGACCTAGCCCATGTGAGAAAGGTATATGGGTAAACTCTATCCCACATGACCACGTGACTTCTGTTGTTTGAGCTGATATTAACATTGGGTGACG
>JAECMU010033783.1:0-10160 GCA_016106625.1 Dracogyra subfuscus | reverse complement strand
AGATACTGTTATCTACATTCAGAAAACCCACCTACTCTCTTCAAATAAAACGTGCATAAAGTAGAATTTACGATTGATGATTTGTACAAATAACCACGTTAAAGCACCATAAATCACACTGGTTGGCAAGCATGCTTCTTATACTCAAAAAATGTGGGTGGGAAGCTTTTACTTTTGTATTATACGAATATGTTTTATGTAAAGTGGAAACATTTGTTTTGTTTAACGACACCACTAGAGCACATTGTTTAAGTAATCATCGGTTTTGGATTTCAAACAGTTGGACATTCTGACACGATGTGGTGCACTTGTTGGAAGGAAAACAAGCCGTGAGGGTGAATGAATGAATGAATGAATGAATGAATGTTTAACGACATCCCAGCACGAAAAATACATCGGCTATTGGGTGTCAAACTATGGTAAAGGAAAAACATTAAACAAGCCGTTAGGGTGAATGGATCTACCGAGGTGGTACGACCCTGCGATGTTAGCACATCATACGAGCGCTCTGACCACTGAGCTAAATCCCGCCCCGTGTTGTAAGTAAAGCCAGATATACTTTACAGGTATTACTGTACCAAATAACATCCCATAGGCGACCATGTTAATGTTTGTGTTTAAAAACACTATGCAATATACCAACCAAACTATGACCCATAAATATCAGTACTACAACTCCTACTACCATAAAGTATTAAAGGGACATTCCTGAGTTTGCTGCATTGTAAGATGTTTCAGACTAATAAAATATTTCTAAGATTAAACATACATATTAAATACATTTTCTTGTTTAGACTATCAGCATCTATATATTCAATGTGTTTCTGGTCGTCTTAATATTTGTATGAAGCCCAAACTGGATTTTTGTCTCCAAATAATTTCGTTCGTACGAAAACAAATAACATTTTAGGAAATAAAATGAAATTTAACCAATTATTTTTTATGTCGCCTAATCACTACCAAACAGCACGGAACACCGCTAGAAAAGACGACGTAATCTATTGAATACCAAATAATGTTTTCGACAAATTAACACACAGAATTCTGTTAATGTTTGTTTCATTGTGACAAATGCGTTTTATTTCAGCCACTGTCAATGAGTTTAATTTTAGTTTTAACACAAGTTATGGGGCGACAGGAAAATATAAAAATTGCAGGACAAAAACAATTTTACTGCAAATAATATGTAAAATGGAACAGACTAACACCCAGGTTGATATTGATGGCAGAAATAATACACATGTCCTTTCCAATACAATGAAGTTCAATACATTGCTTTGTCAGATTAAGAGTTGAACACATTATTTATTAGCACATTGATTACATGAATACAACAGAAGTCATTTTGTTGGTAGCACATTTGTATAATTATGTTAGTTATTTGATTAAATATGCTGGACTGCTATATATTCTTACACTTAGTACTTGTGATTTCACCTGTCAAGTATAATCAATATCAACCTCGGTGTTATAGGCCTAGTCTGTTTCAAAGAACACATGTTTTGCTGTAAAATTGTAAACCTCATATTTCTGTCTATAACAGGTCGTTTATTGTCATTGAATCGGTTGTTTGAATACCATAACAGGTCATAACAATACTGACACATTTTTATTATTTTTATTCCAGAGATTTTCATAACTAATATATACGATTGGAAAATTACCTGGGTATAAGTTTTAGTAGTACTTTAGACTAGCACAAATTCGACCACAGAAATAAGCACGAAAACTGGTACAAGGCCTCTTTTTATATATAAGTACTGTATTGTACTGTAGAGACTTGTCAGTACTTTTAAATTACATTTGTGTTAATGACCCACCGGTTGTGGCAGAGGTGTCATATCGGACATTATACAACATGATATATTCAGACAATGGCCACTAAACTGCGTTATGATGTATGATTTAATATTGAATGTATTGCTAATAATAATGACACACCAATCCTAACTGGTTATAACCTCTACATAAGTAACGCGCTGGCAGTCACGATGTTATCGGTGCAGTTCCGTAATACCATTTTAATGTACTGTAACACAAAACTAGGCTTTGGCAAAATGAAAAGCTACAAAGTTGGATTAATCTAAAGGAAGGAATGAATGTTTAACGACACCCTAGCACGAACAATACACCGGCTATTGGCTATCAACATCTAAAGGAAGGAAGCAAGAAAATGTATTTAATGAATGAATTAATGTTTAACGACACCCCAGCACGAAAAATACATCGGCTATTGGGTGTCAAACTATGGTAAAAGGAGAACTGTATTTAACGACACACTCAACACATTTTATTTACGGTTGTATGGCTAAGGACCACACAGATACTGAGAGAGGAAACCCGTTGTCGCCACTTCATGGGCTACTCTTTTTGATTAGCAGCAAGGGATTTTTTATATGCGTCAACCCACAGACAGAGTAACACATACCACGGGCTTTGATATTCCAGTCGTGGTGCACTGGCAGAGACAAGAAATAGCCCACGGTTGGTGTCGTGGTGCGGGTTGGTCTGTTTCGAGAGGATACGAGATACATGTAGTACTAATGAAAAAGAATAAAAAGTCAAGAAAAGAGTAAAAGTGGTTGACCCCGCTTCCTGTTTCTTTTTAAAGTTGGGTGGCCAATCTTGCACAGCAGGAGAAAGTCTATGGAGGAACGATTTCTGTTTGCAAGTTTCGTATCTTGATTCGTAATCATTCTGTTTTGTTGTCCACGGTCATAATTATACTAATAAAATAAATTAATTAATTAACAAATAAAACAAACACTGTCCTAAATTTAATTTTGTTTGAAGGACTTTGACCTGTTATTATTTCAGTTACTGGTAACCCATGGAAACAGAAATCTGAACTATGTGTGGGAAACGTTTACCAATGACCATAATTATAAAATTTGTCAATAGATTGGAGAAATAAAGAAAATTTGGTTATCTAGAAGGTTAATAAAGTTGTCTTCAATATCTGAATTAGGGCGAGCATCACAATAGCGAACAGTCACATTTTAAGAACACATGTACTTTTTACTAATATTTCTTCACTAATAATATCGATAAATTTATAGAGATGACTTCCTATCAGTATTTACAACGAGAAACCTATCACCGCAGTACCTAACACGGTCTATTTTAAGAAACCAATGGTCTGAGGTGTATTAAGAAACCATCCACCTAATTGGGTGTATGTTAGCATACTATGATAGCCATCGATAGATCACGCAGATATTGTTCACTGATATAATAACTATACCCACAAACAATCACCGTTTATAAAATATATATCAAAAGCCCTGAATGACATTTAATTTTGTCGAGACGGCCTTGACTTGATATTCCAGTTATGGGTGACCCACGAAATAGAATGCTTAACAATGTGTGGGAAACACTGACCGACACTCTATAATTATCACTTCTGTAAATAGATTGTGAAAATAAAGGAAAAATGGTCACCTTGAATATTAATAAACAATATATATTCTAGTTGTCAGGCCGAGTAGAACAATCGCATACACTCTTAGTCCTGCGAGACTGTTAAGACCATAAATATTTTGAACTTTTTACCACTATTTTTCCAGTAATAATATCCATAAATGCATAGAGATGACTTCTGTTTTAAATCATTAATTAAAAGACAAAACTAGCACAGCAGTACCTACCATGGTCTATTCGAAGAGATCAATAGCCTGGGATTTATTAACAAACCATTGAATTGGGTGGGTGTTCTCTGGTGTACCCTCTACCCGAAACTATTGACGCATGATGTGGCCAGTGTTTGTTTATTACAGAACTGGAGTAAAACAAAGCTGTTAGAAATGATAAAACAAAACGTGAAAACGTTGTCCAAAATGGATGGTAAACTTTAGAAATGTCGGGCGTCATCGACCTACCTACGCTATCGATTGCGATCACGCTGCGCTATCAGTAGATCGCGCAAATGTCGATCGATCGCCATCGTCACACGATATATTGATAGCTACGCTAAATACGGACGCAGCGCGATCAACCGATACTTGCGCAATCTACCGAAGGCCAGTGGCGTAACTATGGGGGCTGGGGGGAGGGGGCGGTGCCCCCTTCACACCATCGCCCCCCACCCCCATTCCCAACGATAGATCAATTAATTAACGGCGTAGCGCTGCGATGGATGGTGCAGACCAGTCAATGGTACATGACAGGGATACACTGTAGTTGTAATATGTTACAATGTAAATAAGAAATTGCTGTACCAGACTGAGTTGGTTGTTGTTGCTATTTTGTCGGCCGCGGCAGAAACTGGCTTTAATGACATTGTTATTATACTAATTTTGATGTTTTTTATTAAGCTCTTTGACCGAATTATTAAAAGATTGCGTCGAATTCATGTATGTTTAGTGGCAGGTGACACGTGTCATTGTGGATCGTATACATTCTGTGTTTACTTTAATAAAGTGTGTACACTGTAGAATCCAATTGTGGAGAAGAAAATGCAGATTAAGATCATTTGATTCAACTAAAACTATTTCAGTAAAAATGTAATTCTGCAGTTATATTTCTGAAAAAGAAAGGAATACTTTCTTAAAGACACCTCAGCACCATGTTTTACTGGAGTTTTGTGGAGTGTAGTATAAGGCAATCTATTATACAATACGCAAGGCCGTTTGAAAAGTTTATCATCGTTCCGACCGCGTCTCCTGTTTTGATTTGTACTGCCTTCTTTATACTACCCGATGCCGCCACATTCCGTGAGGAACTTTTTGCGCTCGGGTTCAACAGACTACCATACACACATCGTGCTAAATATTACGTATAAAAATTAATTCCATAAATATAACTGTAATGGCCGTATTTGTTACTTAACATAGACGTGGTTATACACACGGCGGTCGTGTATATAGCCTCGGCTAATGTGGGCCGACTATCCACACGGCGGTCGTGTATATAGCATCGGCTAATGTGGGCCGACTAACCACACGGCGGTCGTGTATATAGCCTCGGCTAATGTGGGCCGACTATCCACACGGCGGTCGTGTATATAGCCTCGGCTAATGTGGGCCGACTATCCACACGGCGGTCGTGTATATAGCCTCGGCTAATGTGGGCCGACTATCCACACGGCGGTCGTATGTGTAGGAGAAAGAACAACGCACGGCCACCAAACCCGACCTAAACTTTCCCGGTTGCATCTAAAAAACCACCTAAACTTTGTTTTATTTAACAACGCCACTAGAGCACATTGATTTGTTTATCTTATCACAGGCTATTGGATGTCAAACAAACGGTCATTCTGACACTTTGTTTTATAGAGAAAACCCGCTGTCGCCACATAGGCTACTCTTTTAAGACAGGCAGCAAATGATATTTTATTTGCGCTGCCCAAAGGCAGGATAGCACAAACCATGGCCTTTGTTGAACCAGTTATGGATCAAAGGTCGGTGCAAGTGGTTTACACCTACCTATTGAGCACTCAATCAGGGTTTGGAGTCGGTATCTGGATTAAAAATCCCATGCCTCGACTGGGATCCGAACCCAGTACCTACCATTCTGTAGAACGATGGCGTAACCATGACGCCACCGAGGCCGGTCGGTTGCATTTACTACAGTAGTAGTGCTATTTTGTACAGCTAATGAGAAAATGATGTGGCTGCATTAATTATTATTGTAGGAAAAGATAATTTAATTATATATTAAGCGAAATCAAACAAATCTGCGTTACCGTAAAGACGGTTTTATCGTATCTTTACACGTCGTTCAATGTTCTGTTTAAACTGTGGAAGAAATGTAATATCATTCCTACTTTGCATGTAAGAGGACTGCCATATAACCACTACTTGTATGCAAGAGGACCGCCACATCACCTATACTTTAGCTTAAGAGGACCGCCACATTACTTTGCATTAAGATGACTGCCACATCCTATATACTTTTCCACCATATCCTCTCAACTTTTCCTTAAGAGGACCGCCACATCCTCTTTGTTTTGCTTAAGAGGACCACCACATCCTTTTCTTTGCCTTAAGAGGACCGCCACATCATCTCTACTTTGCCTAAAGAGGAACGCCGCATCCTCTCTACTTTGCCTAAAGAGATTTGCCACATCCTCTGTTTTGCCTTAAGAGGACCGCCACATCCTCTGTTTTGCCTTAAGAGAACCGCCACATCCTCTCTATCTTGCCTAAAGAGAACTGCCACATCCTCTCTGTTTTGCCTTAAGAGGACCACCACATCCTCTCTGTTTTGCCTTAAGAGAACCGCCACATCCTCTATCTTGCCTAAAGAGAACTGCCACATCCTCTCTGTTTTGCCTTAAGAGGACCACCACATCCTGTCTGTTTTGCCTTAAGAGAACCGCCACATCCTCTCTACTTTACCTAAAGAGGACCGCCACACCCTCTCTACTTTGTCTTAAGAGGACCGCCACACCCTCTCTACTTTGTCTTAAGAGGACCGCCACATCATCTCTACTTTGCCTTAAGAGGACCACCATACCTTCTACTTTACCTTAAGAGGACCGCCACATCATCTCTACTTTGCCTGCATAAGGCGTGCCAGTCCAGTGACCTATATGATTAATCTGTAATTTACAAATTAAATAATATACTTAATAAGTGAAACATTACTATTGAAGTCAAGGGTTGAATTCCATATGAATGTATTTCTTAAATACTATTCAAAATTCTTATTTGCAACGATTTGAATGCAAACACTACAGAGGACGAATTTCATCTTCTTTTGTGTTTTGGTTTTAATATACATGTGTATGTTTTAATATCAAATATTGAAATAAATAGTATTGGCCGTGACACTCCTTTACAGAGTTATCACCTTGTTATCACTGGAGTTAGCGCGGCAAACAAGACATTTTCACGAGTTATAGTTTATATATTCCCTATGAAGTTTCGCCAAGTGACGATTTCTTAGTCTAGATGTCCTCAGTTTTTATACAGGCACCACAGTTCGAACACGCTTAGGAAACTGCTTGTAACTAATGCGCTTTTGGAACAAGATGAGGGAGTTGATATTTTTACATATTTCGCGAAATATCTATGTTGCCTTTTAACCAACTGTGACTACAACAAAAGCAAATATAATTATTTATATTCGATTTAGTAAGCTAATGTCATGTTCAGATCTAAGATCGAGATGTTTTTTATCATATTATGTAAAGGGATGAAAAGGTTGCAAACCGGCGTAAAGTCTACACGTAAATACGCCTAACAAGGTAAGAAAGATCAAGAGCAGATATTTTGGACAATAAATTACAAGACTCAATTATGAACTCTAAAACCATCCGAATTTAACATCTGTAAATATGTTGTACACTTAGGTTCATGGTCAAGAACAAAGATTTGCAATACTCTGATTCGAAAATCTAAAATCATCCCAATTTAACCCGAACTTGAATAAGTAACGGAATATTTTGTTAAATATTTGGTGTCTACCATACGTGTATTTAGACAGTCTAGAGTGAACAAAATACCCTGCTGTCGACACAGGCAATATCACGGCCTTTGATGTATTAATTATAGACCACTCATTGAATCGGAACATACCGCGTCCATAGGCGTAGGGGGTGGGGAGGGGGGGAAGAGTCTTTGACGAACACTACCACTTAGTTACATAGCCCGGTTACTTAGTTACATTGCCCGGTTACTTAGTTACATTGCCCGGTTACTTAGTTACATTGCCCGGTTACTTAGTTACATAGCCCGGTTACTTAGTTACATTGCCCGGTTACTTAGTTATATAGCCCGGTTACTTAGTTACATTGCCCGGTTACTTAGTTACATTGCCCGGTTACTTAGTTACATTTCCAGATTACTTGTATCCCTCTAAAATAAACAATGTGTCCAGTTTGAGAATGTTTTTGTTTTTGTTTTCAATTTTCTATGAAGTGCCCTTTTCATGAAGTTGGTTCATGTGGCTATAGGCGTACGGGTTTCCCATTTGTGTATGGGGCAGGCTGCTATTTGCCTGAATTAAAGGAAAACGCCCGAATCTGGATATTCCTATCAGCATTACTAACAAACAGCTATATAGAGTTGTAAAGGAATCAGCCCGCAGTTTGACATGTATTACAACCAATATTGAGGCCAGAATGATGGAAACACATGGTGAACACGTCTCAACATGCTCATTATGCCTGAATATCTTTATCTTTTTAATCTGAATTTGAGGATTTGCTCACGCATAAGGGTGGCAGTCCACTACCATCACCCACAAACACACATACACACACACTCACACACTCACACACTCTCACACACACACACACACACACACTCTCTCACACACACACACACACACACACACTCTCTCTCACACACACACACACACACACACACACACACACACACACACACCTACACACATGCCACAGACACCCGTCCCGTACGTTTATGGGTGTGCCTTTGGAACCGCCCTAAAATATTTCCTGGGCCCGCTTTTGATTACATCCAATAGAGTTCAGATTGTTCAAAATATTTAATTTGGGCAAAAACTGATCTACTGCGTGAAAAAAAACCCCAAAACATCACTTACACCCAACCCCCGCCCAGACACATTAAAGTTTGGTTTATTTAACGACGCCATCAGAACACATTGATTTATTAATCATCGGCTATTGGATGTCAAACATTTGGTATGTTGACATAATATAGTCTTAGAGTGGAAACTCGTTACATTTTCCATTAGTAGCATGGGATCTTTTATATGTACCATCCCACAGACATGATAGCACATACCACGGCCTTTGATATACCAGTCGTGTACTGGCTGGAACGAGAAATAGCCCAATGAGGGATCGATTCTAGACAGACAGCGTATCAGGCGAGCGCTTTACCACTGGGCTACGTCCCGCCCACATCCGAACACAAGCACATGGAAGTCGACATTTGAAGTGAAATCCAGCTCTAAACTCGTCCAAATTGACCGAGAGCTGACGAAATCTGTGGGAGAAGTTAATTGATGGAACTGTCACTGACCTGTTGCTTGTGAGATAGCGGCACTGCCGCATTACGCATCGTCACGCGTCTGTCGTGTACCTAACACCTCGTTACGATCCGTGATTTAATAGGAAATTTATTGCAATAATATTAACACACTAATCCTCTGCCATCATGGCGGTAATGAGAGATCAAAGGACGCGAAGGTAACCTGCTACTGCAGACGACGTCACCGCAGTGTTTCCTCAATACGAGAACTACGACACGAGTTTACATTTCATTTCAACTTGTTGTCGTGCTTATATCCAATTAAGATTCAAGCACACTGTCCTGGGCACACACATCGGCTATCTGGACTGCCTGTCCAGTACAGTGGGTTAGTTGTTAGTTGGTTAGTGGCTATTGAGAAAGAAGAGGGTGTAGTGGTCTTTCACCTATCCATTGAGCCCTTAAGAACTCGCACTGGGTTGGAGCCGGTACCTGGCTGCGAACGCTGTACCCACCAGTCTGTAGACGCCAACACCTGAAACATAGTATCAACCAGTTTGTCGTCTTGACTAGATTCGAATGGTGCGGTTTCGAACGAACTTCAATCAAACTAGTCTTGGGAGAGTGGCAGTAATTACAATGGTTAAAAAGGCTCAATTAGTCAACAACATATTAAAAGTTGCAGCAAACTCAGGAATGTCCCTTTAACACACTCATATATCTTGAAGAAAGATCCTCCACCTCAGTGTGTGCACTGCCAGTGTACTCTGACGGTGCTCCACATGTTTGTGAAGTGTAACAATTTGACAGAAACTAAAACAAAATTTGGACAACGAAATCTTACAGTTTTTACGTAATACTGACTTTTATTGTACATTTTAATTCTATCTGTGATATTTGTATTTTTGTACACTGTTTTTATTTAACTCTTTAATTTCACATTCACCATAGTCTGACGCCCAGTAGCCGACGTATTTGTCGTGCTGGGGTGTTGTTAAACATTCATTCCTTTCTTTCCAGCACTTGATATGATCACTGTGTTTACAATGATTCATGAGTGCCTGTTGCCACAGCTGTATGTATTCCATCGAGTTTTATCCTGAGCGAGTTTGTGGTTTGTAATCAAACCTTGATAGTGGCAGTCCTCCAACGGGCGATGTAAGAGGGATGACAGACCCTATGACGTATATCCTAAGTGGCGGTCCTCTTGAACGAGCACCTCCTCGTAGTGGATCAATAATTCACTAGCGTAGGAAG
>JAECMU010033778.1:0-16055 GCA_016106625.1 Dracogyra subfuscus | reverse complement strand
GAGAGAGAGAGATAGTTTGAAATGGATTTGCACAGAGTGAATATCAAGGCTTATCACTGCAGATTATGCCATTTAAGACAATAATTTACTTCTGCCATCTCATTATACCTAATGTCAGATCCATTACAGAAATGTTACAAAATATGCACACACACAAAAATGATATCATAATTATAATTTTAAGTGAATAAAAGATTAAATATGAATCTTTAAATCTTAAAATCCCGGTAACATCGATCATGAATGTCATAAAAGAAAGAAAAAAATCCATTTAACTGTCTTATTTACTAAGTAAAAGAATGCTGAAAATAATCAAAATTCATCATGTCTTAACAACAGGAATTTCATTTTGTTTTCTCGAGTAGCCTAATCTACAGTAGTTGCAACTTCATAAACACAGTTCCTGCTTTTTTAAAAACATTTCCACAAAACTTTGCATAGTCTGATGTAACATACATTGCACATATGATCAAACAGGGAAATACTGTTAGGACAACAGTGAACATGCAAACATTACAGGACATTCGACCTACGTTTCCACAGGTCTGAACCTAATTACCTACAACAGAAAAAACCCCACCTTTATGACATGCCTTAAAACAGCATTGAGAACAGACAGTAAATATGTCAGATGAAAGGATATTTCTCAGGTCATATAAATTACATATTTCTTGTCAAGACAATATTTTAAAAAGGAAAAAAGGTAACAGATGTGTAATTATCTTCAAAACATTGTTTAGGTTCAATGACAAGGCTTTCAATACCATTTTGGTTCAATCACAAGAGTTAACCTCAGTAGTGAAAGTGGTAAAAATACATATATATATATGTGATAATTTTATCATACAAGCTGCATACAGAATATTTTTCAATACATTACTGAAAAAAAAAAGACAAAGTTGATGAAGGTAAAGACAAACAAAAGATATTTACTGTAAACTGAAACTGGGACTTCATTCTGTTTTACTGTTTACCGTAACATATGCACCAACACATTAATATAACATGATGTGTGTGTGTTACACCACATTAGAAACTGTGGCTGTCTAAGAAATGTAGCAGCCATACCACTAGCCATATTCATCATGGTGTTTTTTCATGTACAATAGGTCATTTAAATTTCAAAAAAATTAGAATATATTGATTTTTGTAAAAAGTGATAGGAATTTGAAAAATAGACAACAGAGTATCCTAACACTTTTATATTTCTTTTTAGATGAAAATGTAAGATTTTAGCCTTTGCTAATGAAATTTCACGTAATTTAATTGCTTATAATTAATACTCGGTATTTTCTTAAAAAAACATTTTAATAAAGTATTAATAAAATTTCTGTATCAGTTATATATATTGAAATGTATGTAATGGAGAGGGGGATAGGGTGATCATTAGTTGCAATTTGTCAAATAGTAAGTAATTTGTTCAGCATCTCAATAATGTAAGGGACATTACTCCACAGACAACAAAACAAGAGACATCAGTTATTCCCCTTGAATTGTCAAACTTTAGTTAAAATTATACAATATACACAGAAACTGTAGGTGAAAAATTTAAGATAATTTACATCATTTTTAATAAACAATCTTACTCTCTTTTTTTTGTTTTATTGTAACGAAAACAAGGTATATTTGTAAACAAGATAGGTATTATATCAACACAACCACTACATAACACAAGTACTCTTGCACACAATTTGATTTTTTTTTTTTTGGTTAATAAATAAATAAATAACAAAATGGTTATATTTGATCAACTGTGAATCTGGAAGCACGGCTTTAACACAACATGCAGTAATACAATGATGCAGTCGTATGCGCGCCTGCACTTAAATAATCGTCCTGTATCACATACATTCAACTTCCAAATCTCAGTGTGTCTGTGAAGCCTCCCCCAGTATCCAAAAACAACTGGTAAATCGGTCTGAACACGATCCACATGTTCTTCCACTAAAGCACGTTTTTTTAGATATATATATATATATTTATACATCTATTTTATTTAAAAAAAACACTTTGCTGTTGTTAGCATCCCTGTGTTTTTTTCGTTCTTTCTTTTTCTGGGAAGAAAATGTGTGTTCTTTCCCTCATTCATTTTGTCGACACTGGTATAAATAACATGTCTATAACTGGATAAAAATAACATCAAGTAACTAAGTTATAAAGACGACGGTACAACACCACTGTCACTGTTATTATCAACACACCACTGTACAGTAGAAGAAAACAATGCTATCACAGCCGGGCATGCACAGAGTGCCGTTGCATTCAGTCAATGTCCACCACTCGAAAGATAAAGAGGTATTCATCGGGTCAAGTCTGGGGTTGAGGCTTGGGGGGAGAGGATGAGGTTGGGGTGTGTGCAGGTCCTGGGGCAGGGGTGTTGGGGCCTGCGTGACTCGACCCACCGTTGCCGCCATCGGAAGGCTCCACACCCACATTACTGTGCACCACTGGAAAGAATCTCTCTGGAAATAATAGAAAAATAATGTTTTAAATATGTAGTATTGTTGGCAGTGATTGATTTTGGTTGAAACAAATTAAGTGTCATAAGGACACCCTGTTTGCAAATTTTGAGAGTCCGCCATCAACCCAGCAAGCTCTGCTGCTCCAGTAGAACAGAAAATACACTAAATGTTTTTTCATAAAGCCATGTATATTGTTTGTTTCATTTCAAAGAATCAATGTAATTTGTACAAATCATATGTGGGCTTGTATGCTAGCCAAGCTAGAGAGTCCTGTATGATTTTTGCAAGCTTCAGGCTCTCGAATTCTCCTCAAAATCGCACATGGTTGGTATAAAGTGCTCCTACTGGCATTAGCTAATGGGAATTTCCCTATTAACTCAGTTGGTAGAGCACTAGTTCGAATCTCCTCAGTGGAGGTTGATTTTTTTTTAATCTATTACATTTGGGCCCACTGTATAGATTGTACCTGTATGCATAATGGCAACAATTTTCAGAGCCAAGTTTCGACAACAAATTAGAACATTTTGCAGGATATTGAAAAGTAGAGAGTTGTGAGTTTTCATAAATAAAGTTTGTTTGTTTTGTTTAACAACATCACTAGAGCACATTAATTTATTAATCATCAGCTATTGGATGTCAAACATTGGAAATTTTTACTCATAGTCTTCAAAGAAAACCTGCTAAATGTTTCCATCTTTTAAATGCACTTTCCACAGACAGGACAGTATATACCACAGCCTATGATTATTTTTACTTTACATATTTTCAATAACAACTTCTTCTTTTTTTAACTATGTTTCCATGGTTTAAAAATTCTTTTATTTGACAGTATTTTGTAAGTTTAAAAGAAATTATCAGGGGATTGTAGACGGTTTAAAAATGACAACCAGGAAATGATATTCTGTGAACAAATTAGGATTTTTCAATTCATAGTACAATGAAACTCCTCAAAAACAGACAACCTTGGGACAAAGTAAATAGACTGGTTTTCAAATGTATCCAGTTTAGAGAGGTTCTCTTCTACACAGATATTTAAAACAAGTAAAACGACCGGGTTTGAGGGAATTTCAGTTTACAGAGGGTCTGGTCTTGAGAGGTTTCACTGTATATTATGTTTTTTTTAAAGCTGACACCATAACAACAGAATTACCAACCCAAAAACGTAAACAGACATAAACCATACAAATTTAAATTAAAAAAATCAGCATTCAAGATACAAATTTACTTTGTAAAAATTATTTTTAAAAAACAACCTGAAATCGGATAAAAAGCTAAAAAAACACATCTCCCTGTTTCCTAATTCACACACAAAACTGTTTATTTATTTTTACAAACCTTCTCCTAACATTTCTTCCGTGTTCACTGTGGGCATGATGTTGGCCAGCATGTTGTAGTCAACGTTCTCATCGAGTGGGATAAACGGAGTTGTCCACCTTGGGATGGGCGTGGTCCGGGGTGTTGTGCGTGGGGTAGCGACAGGTGACGCAATCAGACTCAGCGTCGTTGGGCTGATCATGCCACTGATAGCGTTGACGGGACTAATGCTGGGATAGGTAAAGACCTGCAAACACAGTATTGTTATTATCATTATTATTTGTCAAGATGGAAATAGGGCTTCTAGATTATGGTAGCCTCACTCCTATGGTTAGCGATATTCAATGTTGGGCTAGTAAATAACTATTGCCATGCCCAATGGCTAGTGAAAACAATCTGTCAAATGTTGTAGTTAAGTCTTATTTTGTAAATATGAATATCCTGACCCCCACCCCAACCCCCAATTTTAGTGTTTTAAAGATCTATCTCTCTCTTTGGGAAAAATTATAATTTTTACTAAAAAGTAAATTAGGGCTAGTGAATTTTTAATCGTGGCTAGTAAATAAATAAAAAAATCACTGATCCCATGACTAGTTGATTTTAAACAAATTCTAGATGCCCTGAATGAAAAAATTAAATGATGAAGAGGATAATTAAGGATTAAAATAAAAGAATTTGATTTGATTATCTTCCTGACACTATGAATGAAGGTTTTGGCTGCACTCACTGTTTCCTGTTAGTGTTTGTATGCTCCCTTATTTTTTTCCATCAGAATATATTTAACACAATTCAAACCGATCAAAAATCACTTGCATAGGAAGGACGGAGCTACCATTATTATTATTATTTTATGCCTGGTGGTTGTGCTGCAATTATTATCTCCTGTTTTTATTTTTATTACCAAAGAGCACAGTGATTTTGATTTATTAAGCATTGGCTATTGAATGTCAAGCATTTGGTAATTCTGGCAAAGGATCTTTTATATGCACTATCGCAGACAGGACAGTGCATACCAAGGTCACTAATAAACCATTCGTGCTGCAATGGCTGGAATGAGAAATAGTTTAATTGGCCCACTGACAGGGATCGATAACAGACTTATCTCCTATGCATACATGTACTTACTAAGTTTAAATAAAATGACATTTTGTTGATACTGGATATACAACAAATTTGCCTCCCCCCCTCAGTACACCCCCTCACACCCTACATGTATTAAATGCTGTAAGAGCCTATAGAGCAGTAGAACTGTCTACATGTAGATGTTCATGTTGGTGCCCACCTGGTGACCCTGAGGGTGAATGTGATGAAAGGTGTGCTCGGGGCGAGACAGCATGGTGAACGGACTAGACATTATTGTTCTGCTCATGGCCAGAGTGTCCACTGCAGACGAACCGGCCAGACTGCTCGTCGTCGAGATAGTGGATGCTGGAAAACACACGACTACAAGTATAGTAAGGTCCTGATAAACAAAACAACACTGGCTTAGTGGTAGGGTTCTAAACATAGGATACTTGTTAATTTACTCTCTCTCACTCACTCACTCACTCACTCACTCACTCTATTTCTCAACTCCCACCCAACCTCTCTCCTCAATCCCCTCTGTCTATCACTCACCAACCCCTATCTCTCTATCTCCATCTAACAAAGAAACACAAACAACAAATAAGCCCAGGAACCCAGATATGTACAAACAACCACAAACTCACAGACACACACACTGTAACACATATACAGTCACTGACCCAGACACACATACATGTATATCTGATGAAAGACACAATGACAGCTGTTTATTTTTAACACACACACACATCTGTTTGGAATATATTATACAACCACTGATGAGAAACAAATAGAATTACAAATGTTCATTTCAAACAGATGTATATTTCCTAAGAATACAGTATAGAATCATTGATGAGAAACAAATGTAATTACAGATGTTTATTTCAAACACATGTACCATGACTGAGAATATGATACATTTAGCAATCATTTCTAAGAAACCATCAAGTAAATGATGTGTATTAAATATTCTGTCTATGATCCAACAGAAATCAGATATTAAATAAAGAGAATATGTTTTAAACTTAACTTTTAAAAAAATATAATTATATGTGGTAACAAAATATACATACGTACAATGTATGCTTAGTAACCTTAATTTATTTATCATAAAAGCATACTACAATACAATGATTTAAGATTAAATAAGATATTCAATTTGCGATAACCACAATATATTTATAATGCTTTTTATAATATAAAGAACATAATTAACATCTCAGTAAACCTACAATAATACAACTACAAAAATGTGTCTCTGGAATATTAACCCATAGAAACATGCTTAACATTTTCAGCAGAAAGTTTATTCCCTTATTTGGCAGCAAAAGCCATAATTTGCAGCCCTATCATTTTATTATTTAAATCTATCTGAATTAAAACCACCAGTAGCTAAAGCAGCACTGAACCAAATTAAAAGCCAAATCCACTCACTTGACGATGTACTGCTACCAGAGATACTGCTAATGGGCATAATACCATCAGAGTTTTTCAAGATGGCCACTGGTCTGGCAAGATTTGGGGGAGGTGGTGGGGGAGGAGGTAGCATTCCTGGAGCAAAGAAGTGGGGGAGTTTTGTCGGACTCTTCATCGGTGGGCTCGACGGACTTGACTGAAACACACAATAACAAAGATCTCAACTTAGTTCAGTAATAAAATAGCCATGCAACAGAATTTTTTTTAAATACTGCTCAATATGTGTCCTATCTACAGTCAAATGAGTTGTCAGTCTGTCAGTCAGTCTGTTAGTCTGTCAGTCAGTCTGTCTGTGTGTCTGTCTGTCTAATTTAAAACACTGTGCTCATGTTCAATTAAGGTTCAAACACAATGTCCAGGGCACGCAAAATCAAATATTTGAGACTCGTGTCAAGGACAGTTAAGAGATGGTGTAACAGAATTAATTAACCAACTTTTATATACATTTATTATCATTCAGGGCTCATTTTATTAACAATTTAGTGTCAATAAACATTTCAGGACCATTAAAGAGTATTTCAAAAAACTAAATACCAAAGGAAAAACCCAAATCACAACAGTAGTCCTGTTTCTGAATGTGTTTAACCAAATACATGTAATATACTGGTCATTTTAAAGTATTGCATACATGGAGTTTTTACCTGATTATGTGTGTTTTGTGCTTCTTGGCAGACCAGTGTTACGAAATCAGAAAAGGTGTCGTTTCCATGGTTATCTGAGTATTTCATGGCACCCGGTCCTCCATTACCTCCATGACCTTGACCTGTATTCATCACCATTGGTTGCTGAAGACCTACAACACAGCATCACACAGAGTAAAACTTTAATAAAAACTAGCCGAAAATATTTTAACATTTTATAAAATACATTTTTTAAAATAAAAAAAGCCAGTTTTATTATGTAATTTCAATATTGCAAATTAAGACTATTTACTTGGACATACATGTATTCATTTGTATACATACAGACTGCTAAATCCCTCAAATGTGATTATTTTATTAATACAAACATTTACTAATGCATCTATTTAATTTGAATATTAAAAAATAATGAAAATAAATTAAGTTATTATGCACATGTATTTTAACTCTTGAGAAAAACTGGTGGTTCATATTTTCAAACTGATCATAATACTTTTGTGGGTTTTTGTTTGAGTTTTTCAAGACTAAAATTTTACCACACAGTAATAATAAATACCAATTTTCATATAACTCTACGTTTATTGCGAATATGTCTGCTTGGTCTACTGAACTTGAAAAATAATAATAAAGCCAAATTATATAATTTTATTTCGTAGGTGGTGGTTACAAGAAAATTATCTGTCACCATAGTTCTTAGTGATATTAATATATTTGTTTTCTCAATAATTTTCATGCCTCATGAGCAGGTAATGAGTTAATTACCAGGACTAATGAGCCTTTATTTTGTTACATTTTGTTGGGGGTGGGGGAAGAATTTGAAAGAACATTTGCCAAACCACGACTAATATTCTTTTAGCAGCCAAAACCCAGCTATAGATTCACACAGCACCAACACACTTCACCCACTGTAATTTCTAAACATAGCTACTGAACTACTGGCTCAAGGCATAATACATTCTCAATATTAGAATTTGTTATTTTTTAATAATTACAATTTAATATACCGCTTTGCATGCATGCTTAAACTCTACATTGACATTCATAATTTTATGACAAGCATTCATTACTGAACTTTGTGAGCAAAAATTAACGCATACAGTGTACCAAAGGGTGTATTTAAGTAACTCATACAATATGAATTGTGAGTAAAAATGTAAATATTATATAAATAGAAATGTTATTGAAAACAAACTCATGCTAAAGTGTGAAAACAAATTAAGAAACTGACTTGTTAAAAAAATTACAAACATATGTTAAAGTGACAATGAAATGAGTGACAATGGGATACTAATGAAAACAGCTATGTTAATGTTAACAACTTTGAAGAAATAATGCACTAGATTTCTTTTTTTAAATAAACTATATGTGCTTGTGCACTGAATTTTTGTTCACTATTTTTGATATTTTGCCTTTCTTTTTTTCCATTCTCTTTTAAAACAATAATTTCAACAACGTTAATTAAAACAGTAACAAAGAAAAGACTTGCTTCGATATAACACACCATATGCTATAAAGCGACTGCCACTGGAGCCCGGGGGTGATGGCGATTGTGGCGGTTCATGCAGGTGGGGTGTCCCCGGTGGCATTCCGGGCGTGTGGGTGCTCATCGGTCGGGGTGGAGTCGCGATGTGGGTCCGCACAGAATGAGGCACATGTTGTGTTCCTATAGCATTAGATGATGAAAAGGTAACCAAGAGCAGAGCCATCAGGCTTCTGGGTTGGGGGAGAGGGGAGTGTAAGTAGCATGGATGGCTTATGGTTAATGCAGGACAGGACTGTCCATCTATAGTATACACAAATAACAAACAGTAGCCTCATTAAATATAGCTATAGAACTTTCCTTATAGCCTCAGTAAACATACATTTAGATAGCACTACATTTATGGTTTCAATAAATATGGCTATAGTGCTACCATTATAGCAATCTAATTAAAATTAGATCCACAATTACATGTGGATGCAACAGCAGCCAACTGGAGCTCATGTCCAGTTGGCCTTTCATTAGACCAATCAAAACCTTACTTGCAAAATAATGCCAGTGATTTGAAAACATTTGAGATTATAGCAAAAAAAAAAAAAAAAAAAAAAAANGCCATAAAATCAGTTTACACTAGTATACAATCCAAAGTTTATTACTGTACTTTTCCCCCTATGTTTTTCAATGTAGGAATTGAACAACAAGTTCGCCGAATAACACTATAAAAGGCAAAGTGTAATTGGTTGATATTTAAATTGTGTTTTTATAGATGAAATGTCACCTGGACATTTGGAGTCCATGCAATGCTGTTAGATCAACTGGTAGACCCAGTAGAGCTAATTTTAATCAGATTGCCATTATAGCCTCAATAAATATAGCGATAGCACCTCCCTTATGGCCTTCAGTAAACATACATTTAGCAATCATTATACTTAGTATATCAATAAACATGGCTACAGGCCTCTCCCCATATTTGCCTAAAACTTAAAACTGGCAAGTAGTTTATTGCTCACTTCAATCATTTTGCTATAGGTTATTGTTGAAAAAAGTCCTGACTTAGAAAACTGTTTCAAACTATAAACCTATTAAGACAGTATCATAAAAACAGCTGTTTAATTTTTTAACACTAAACTATAACTGCAACAGAATGTGTAAACGTTGATAACGGGCTATTATTATTATTATTATTATTAGCATTACTTAATGCCTCTACATCACGTCCACCAGTGAACAATTATGAAAATACCTCTTGAAAAATAATCCTAGTTTTAAAAATCAAAATGGTTTGCACACAAATAATTAGTTATTCAACCACTGAATATATTTCAATATGTGAGTGGGGTAATCTGTCAACTGTTTCAAATTATTAAATAGAAAGGTTTCACATGCTTGTGTAAGAAATCTGTTTACAATATGGGTATGTTTTCATCATACACCAGTGGGCAGTAGATCATAGCTAAAAGGTCTATTGCTGAGATGGTAAAAGGAGAATATGTGGAACTATCAACCTGTTACATTCTAAATAAAGCTATACACAATTTGTTTGTTGTGTATTTTTAATTTTTGAAATTGCTCTTCTTATTTGGTATTTCTCGCCTGGGATCATATTTAGGAGAGCAGTGGATTGCTCTCCTGCTATTTTCAAATGGAGAGGCCTGTGGATATAGTGCTACCATTATAGCCTCAATAAATACAGCGATAGCCTTGTGGCCTTCCATCAAAACACATATAGCTAGCATTACACTTATGGTTTCATCCAACATGGTATAGTTCTGCCATTATAGCCTCAATAAATATAGCTCTATAGCACCTCCCCGATGGCTCAAAATAAACATATATAGCTAGCACTAAACTCATGGTCTAAAATCCACAGCTTGTATTACCCACATGACCTCAACAAACATAGCTATAAGGACTGTACTTAGTAAAAGTGGGCATATATATATGGTTCTCTCTCCAGCTAAATAAAAAGGGCACTTTTGAACTAAATAGAGCACATTTTTAGTATTCTGCTCAGAGCAAATGACCACCCTTGGCCAATCCCCCACTCCCCCACTCCACCCCTATCCCAAACTAGATGCATCCCTTGTCATCATAAGCCTCATGTCCTCAACAAGTATAGCTATAGCACTACCGTTTATAACCAATTAGCAGTCTTAACCTCAACAACATCTAGCACTACTGCTTCCACAAACCCAACTCGCAAGTTTCACATGCAATAAATTATAGTAACTACATGTACGTCCTACACTAAAATATTAATTGTTCTAACTTGCTGAATATTATCATTTTCAGTTTCTCCTATCTTGGATATGTTACCAATAAAAAATTTAAAAAATTAATGAGAATTTGCAATTTGTCTAGGGTCAAACCGCATATTTAGCCTATTGGATTAATATAATGAAACCAAATAGGAGTTAAAATGAAAATTAAACTATTAGTTAGTGCTCTGTTTGTTTGGTTGGTTGGTTGGTTGGTTGGTTGGTTGGTTGGATGGTTGGTAGGTAGAGTGGTCTGAGTGGTTGGTTGGTTGGTTGATTGATTGGTTAATTAAATTTTTTCTTCCAACTAATGAATGTTGCAATTTATACTACCATCTGTACGTATGTGTGTGTGTGTGTGTGTGTGTGTAAAAAAGAAATTAATCTAAGATTACTGTTACATTACAAATACATGTATTTATGTATTTGATGTGATATACATAAATTAGCAAATTATGCTATCTTTTTATTTTGGTAGCTGTTTAGTGTTTTGGATGATGTATAATAATTAGTGATCAAGCCCGACAAAGTAACATTTTATAGCAATAATTATTAAACATTGTGTATATCTGTTAGTACATGTATTTTCTAAACAGTAGAATTCTTCCATGATGCAGTAATTGCATTATCTATGTACCATAGTTGATATCTGATAGTGCTTATGAAATGAACAAATGAAATGTGTTTGTGCATCTATTAAAGATTAGAATTTTAAAATATTTATTTAAGAGATACAAGTATATCTTGTTGGTTTCCTATAAAAGAAACGGATTAATGCCATAAAAATAATTTGGATTGGTATGTTATATTAATAAAATAGGAATCAATAGGCCCATTATTAATAGTAACTCAGGAGATTTAGAAATAGCAAAAGCTCTTCACGTTCATTTGAACATGCATGTATATTTTCAAATTAATAATTTTGTGAAGTCATTTATCAAGAGAAAAACTAACGTTGTGGGTTATAAAATATTGTTTGTTGGCATATTTTATACCAATAACGGTTTGCAGAATAAGGACACAAAAAGGATAATCTACACAACAATTTAGAAGGTCACATTTTATACATCATTCAAATATAGATGTGAAACCAAAACAGAATAATTACAAGATGGTTGTTGTTGGCCATCACAAATTAGAAGCTCAAATTAAAATTACAAGTTCACATCCTGTCTTTAATGAGACATGTTAATAATTTATATATTTTACAAATTGTTTCAGCTGCCAGTCATTAAGAAGACATCACAGAATAGATAACTGTACGAATTTGAAACGATTAAGGAAAGGTGTGTAAATGGAACATGTTTACTTTAAACTTTCTAATGGCTTTACAATGAAGGTAAATATATATCGTGTTTAGTATTATTTTCCATTTATGAACAACTAATTGTTATCCTACATGATAATATTATATGTGATAACAATGTGCTAAAATATTGAAGAAAAAAACTATAGATAAATGATAATGCATAATGCAAAATCGAGCTTTCCAAGATAAAATGATGCACACAACAATAATCAGTACTTATTATTTATATCAAAAAGGAAATTAGAAAATTAGATATAAAATGCACAAAACGGTTGAATATAAGGACAAAAATTAAACAAAAAAGCTAAAGGCAAAATGCACTGGATATATTCGCACCAAACACAGCAGCCACAAAAAATACCGAGCCGTTGACCGATTACCTGGATCAAGCTGGTCGCTCTGCCATGACGTTGACTGCCCCATGCCTGCGGCCGTTTTTGCATAATAGTTACTGAGCTGCTCAGCTTCTTCGCCCACGCTTTCAACATCGTCCTCTGCGGACGATATTGAGCTGATCTGGTTCCGTTTCAATCTCTTGTGGGGGTGACCGCCCGGACTGAGGGCCGACTGACCATTGGGCAGCCCCGGGTGCATGTTCATCATGCTCGTGTCCTGGGGGCTGTAGTTATAGTAGCTCGGACTGTCCATCTGTTTTTGCTGCGCCAACATGACGTGGGTGCCGTTCTGAGGCATCATCATCGAAGCGGGACTGGAAAACGTGGCTGAAATGAAAAATCAACATGGTTTTTTTTATAGAAGTTTTTGGTGTTTCTTTATTTATGTTTAACGACACCACTAGAGCACACTGATTTATTAATCATCGGTTATTGGATGTCAAACATAGGGTCATGTTGACATATAGTCTTAGTAGCAAGGGATCTTTTATATGCATCACCTCATAGACTTGATATACTAGTTGTGGTGCACTGGCTGGAACAAGAAAAAGCCCTATGGGCCCAATAACGAGGATTGATCCTAGACCGACCGCACATCAAGCAAACAATTCACCACTAGGCTATGTCTCGCCCCCACAGTGTGTCTTAAGTCTGAACCAAATTGTTAACAACTATGATACCTTTAATTACTGTTAGATTTCCCAAATATTTTTTCCAGGCACAAATTGTCAAAAAAAACCACCCATTACAGAGACCAACAATGTCACCAATATATCGACTTCACTGATTGATACAGTACTTGTTTCTAAATAACACTCATCTGATCAAAATTTAGGTGGTCAGGGTTTCTGCCACAAGATAAAACAAGTATGGCACTATACCAAAGTATTTTTGCAGATTTAAATTTTTATTTTTTAAGTTAACCTTTTGACAAAAGTAATGACTCTTATCATTAGGCCTACTATAGGTAGTACTAAACCAAATAACTTCCGGATGGGTCAAAGTTCGAGGTGCACCCAACTTTTGACAGAGAAGCAAACACCACAAGTCCTGTGATTGGTTATAAATGTGAGTGTGTTGGTTGTAAAAAAATAATAGTTTCATCTGGGTGAAAAAAAGATGCTATTTTATTTCATCTAGTACCAATGTGTCAAGTAGCCTTATGCTTGAAACATGTATGGGGTACCTGTAAAAAAAAGTACTCGAATTTTGTGTGGAACTAGGGTAGTCATAGACACTACCTGTTATCTCAGAACCGAGCAGCTTGACCCCCAATTTTCTCTGGTTCACTTGAAGTGTGAGGGGTGGTAGTATTTATATCTGTGGTGTTTATGTTGACGGATACGCTGCAGGCAGGAGTTTTAGCCACATATGTTACTATTGTCGTCTATGGGAACTGATTTGGTATGGTTTTCTAAACCCTAAACCTTAATGCATTTTCTTTCTTTCTTTAAAAGTGTCAACATGTGACAAAAGTTTAAGAACGTCACTAGCCCTCAAAAAAGCTTTGGCTAGTGTCATATGTATTATAGCAATACAATTGCTCATTTCCAGTCCCCAGTCCAAACACAATTCAGCCATGCCCCCCCACCCCCTCCCAAATCAAACTCTTCTCCTTTTTTTAAATTGTATTACATTTTATAAAACCATACATGCATATGTACATACACACATCATACACACATATACATGTATATATAGTGGGAGTTGCCCCATACCCCCGCCACCCAATATAAAATGAGTGACTGGACAAGCTACCCTTGGCACACTAAAATTTAAAAAAATATTTAGCTCCCTACTTTATCTTTCAAAGTACCATTCAAAAATGTGCCTAATTTCATTCATTAAAAATGTGCACCTTTTCCCCTTTGGCATTAATCCTACAGGACATTAAACATTCCATCACACCAAACTCCACCTATTGCACCTGCCAGCACAGGTGGTCCTCTCTCCCACCCACCCAAACCCTTTCCTTTCCGATGCCCATGACAGGCGTGCGCTAAAACAGCTTGCTTTGAATGTGCACATTAAAACCTATGACCTGACTTGACCTCAGTCAGTAACTTTGTCAAACCCCATGGTGGACTACTGAGCAACATCTGGATCCTTGGTGAATAAAACAAAGGTAGGTCAATTAGGTCAGTTCAGAACCAATACCAAATAATAACCATTTAACAATAATAACAACATATTAATACAACATGTAATGCTGAGGAATTTTTTTTCTCTAACAAGTACAGGTAATAACATTAGTTGGCATTATCTCACTGAAACAGGTGTAAGCAGTTCCCATGTTGATCTTCGTAACAGCTTTAGTGCATTAGTTCTGTTTTATTCACTACGGCCCAGTTTTGTTTTCTTTCATCTGGTTTGGGCTACCCCTGCGCGTGCTGTAACCTTACTGTGGTGCAGTTTTGAATAAGTCAGTGTCTATCTGTGATATTTGTGTTTTTGTACAGTTCTTTACACTGTTTTGTTTTAAATCTAGAATTTTCCTATTGATGTTGATTATCCCCTTATTTGATTGCAATACCACAGTTTGACACCCAATAGCTGATGTATTTTACGTGTTGGGGTGAGGGTACAACACTGAAGAATTGAATTCCTTTCAATACAGCCAGTGCACCACGTGGCCGTGGTATGTACTACCCTGTCTGTGGGATTGTGCATATAAAAGATCCCTTGCTACTATTCGAAAAGAGTAGCCCATGAAGTGGCGACAGCGGGTTTTCTCTCTCATATCTGTGTGGTCATTAACCATATATCTGGCGCCATATAACCATAATTAAGATGTGTTGAGTGCAGGGGTTCAAAAATCCCATCGCCCGACGCCCATGCCAAGTGGAATTTTCATGCCGGGCAAGTAATTATGTTAACTGCATATGCCCGATGACAAGTGACTAATGTAATACCTAAAACTTGTTTTTTTAATTTGCTACAAATCTCAGTAAAAGTTTTCGAAAGAGTTCCAACCATCCGAGCATTTACATAGTTCTAAACCCTAACCCTAAATGCTGAAATGATTGGAACTCTTGCCATTGTGCTGACACACCAAAACAGAAAACAATGTGTTGAAAAGTTTGACAACAACTTTAGAGTTATTCCCCTTTTACTACTGACTAAGATCGGTAATTTTCGCCACTGAACGTTCGACTGAATTCATACAAGTAATCGGTTCAATGATCTTCAAACTTAGAAATAGCATCCAATATGCTTTACAGCTTAATTAAAAATAAAGAATACATGCCTTGTGTTTGTAATCATAATGTTTAATACAGTTTAAAATTGTCATAATCAAATTAAATTAGATGTTAACGTGGTTCCGGAATCTGTTCTTTGCAAATGAATGGGTCCGTAAAGCAAGTTTATAAGTTACGAGTTCACTTGAACAGAGCATAAATATTAAGAACTGTATTTTTATAAAAGTTGCAAGACATTTTAGTTTAGATATATAATAAACCTTGTAGCAGAACATACTTAATCTTAATATTTGTTGGGGGTTTTTTCTCGATACTTTGCAAATGTAAATCTACGTTCGGGCAAAATGAACAGGTAAGGTGAAGTTATATTTCATTAGCCCTACGTCATGATCGATACAAGTTAGATTTCATTAGTTCTATGCCATAATCGTGATGGTGCAATGCCCTCTAAG
>JAECMU010033760.1:0-10087 GCA_016106625.1 Dracogyra subfuscus | reverse complement strand
AAAATAAAGAAAAGAACAGAGAGAGAGAGAGAGAGAGAGAGAGAGAGAGAGAGAGAGAGAGAGAGAGATGCAAAGACAGAGAGAGACAGACAGAAAGAAAGAAAAAGACAGATTGAGAGAGAGAAACAAGACACAGAGAGAAATGGAGAAGACATGACACACATACACAGAGATGTATGTACAATCATCTCATCTTCTATTTAGCTGAGTCTGAACCTGTGATTCTGATATATTTTAATGTTATAATGCTGTAAAACACATCTCAAACATGCTAATAAAGACACCACGCACACACAGAGAGAGATGTATGTACAAGTCTGAGCCTGTGATTCTGATATATTTTAATGTTATAATGCTGTAAAACACATCTCAAACATGCTAATAATTATCCACACACACACACAGAGAGATGTATGTACGAGTCTGAGCCTGTGATTCTGATATATTTTAATGTTATAATGCTGTAAAACACATCTCAAACATGCTAATAAAGACACCACGCACACACAGAGAGATGTATGTACAAGTCTGAGCCTGTGATTCTGATATATTTTAATGTTATAATGCTGTAAAACACATCTCAAACATGCTAATAATTATCCACACACACACAGAGAGAGATATATGTACGAGTCTGAGCCTGTGATTCTGATATATTTTAATGTTATAATGCTGTAAAACATATCTCAAACATGCTAATAAAGACACCACACACAGAGAGAGAGATATATGTACGAGTCTGAGCCTGTGATTCTGATATATTTTAATGTTATAATGCTGTAAAACATATCTCAAACATGCTAATAAAGACACCACACACAGAGAGAGATGTATGTACGAGTCTGAGTTTGTAATTCTGTTATATTTAATGTTATAATGCTGTAAAACACATCTCAGACATGCTAATAATTATCCACACACTGCAGTACTCAAACCATCCACTCACCCAGAGCTGTTATTATTTCTTAGCATGCAGGCTAGATTTATTCTTAGGCCATATTTTATTCTTAGCAGGCCATATTGTGTCTTAGCAGGCCATTTTTTTTTTAGCAGGCCGTATTTCTTTTGGTCTGCTATTTAAAAAAGAAAAACATGCCAGCAGGCCATATTTTATTTTCTACAAGTATTTTGAGCACTGAATTTAAGAAAGACCTAAAAGTACGGAAATGTGTGCCACACACGCATGCATGCATGCACACACATACATACCTTCTTTCTGGAAGAGGCTGGAGATGTAGGAGTCCACCTGATGATAGATCCCGCTGTGGCTCATTGGAGAAGATGCACCCGATGTCAGGTTTTTCACGTCAATATTTGCAAAACTAAAAAAAAAAATGTTTAACATTATCTGTATATGTCCATTTAACATGATAATGCGGTACATAATACAAAAGAACACTAATGTTTATAGACAGTCAAAAGAACATTAAAGAGATATTGTCACAGACCACTGACCTATTTAATGGTCTAACAAAGTATTACCTAAACAAAAATAATTTGATTTGTCCCTAAATGTACTTAATTAAACCATCTTCATAACCACCATACTCTATTTATTAATCACATTTTGTAAAAAAAAAATTTGAATTATGGCAATGTTCCATAATTCAAAAACAAAAATGGCTGAGAGGGATGACATGGATTTCACTCCATGATGGTTCACTTAAGGTGATGCGATAACTAGATTTGGTTTGCAACAATTAATGTAATTTTCATTGATTATCCATTTTTAGAGAAATAAGTTCCTTAAATCTGTGAAAGTATGTCTTTAAGGATTATACAGTATATCTGATCACTAGGGTACAGTAACTGATAAATTTATTTGGTAATTCTGACATTTTTCCTGATGCATGTCATGTCATAGGGCTTAACGTGTACATTCAGAGCAAGCTGTTGTAGCACATGCCTGTCGTGGGCGCAGGGGCTTGCATAGCAAGCCCTTCCGTCCAAAACAGATAGGTTGGGGGGCAGGGTGTAAGGGGGGAAGCCTGCACTGGCAGATGCAAGGGAGCACCAGCAGCCCAACCGGGGTTGGTAACAGGCGGGGTGGGTGTTTTGGGGCTATTGAATTTTGAATGGAGCATTAAGGCCAAAAAAATAGAAGGCGCAATTTGATTGAAGGATTTTTGGCGCAGTTTTTGAACGGTCGATCGAAAGTAAAAGAGGTATGCGAGCTAGTATAGGTTTTGACTTAGTATATCGAGAGTAGCTCGTTTTCCTGATGCAGGAAGGGATCTTTTATATACTAGTATGCACTTTCCCACAGACAGGAAATGAAACCACATACATCGTGCTTGCATGGCATCACCTTTGACCAGTTGTGGTGAAATATGGTAACAAGAATATTAAAATAATATAGGATTACAAGAACATTAAGAAATATGGCCAATATAGGAAAGGAATATTCATACCTCATTGAATAAGTATCCGGGGATCCAGAGGGGAGGTACACAGAAGTCAAATCCCCCTTTTATATGATTCTTTTTTCTTTTTTTCTTTTTTTATTATCCACAACTCACAAAACTAACAGTGTGTATAAGCATCTTATTTCAAAAAGTGTGGGGCAGCTTCACTTGACCACCCTCCTAGATTACACTCCCTTAAAGCTGCTTTGTCTGGTTTCAGTCGTATACAGTCAAGTTCTAAGTTCAAATACACGCGTAACTGCACTTTTAATTCACTCGCGAGTTGTCGTCATTAACGCATATCGTCAAATGCTTACTAGCCAGTTAGAACAATGTTCGCCATTTTGTAATACCGTACGGATTCTAGCAGTCATTCCTCTCAGCCAATTACGTTAGCAGCAGACACGCATGGCGACGTTCTAAACCCCGGACTCATACGCCTTTTATAATGTGTGTTGTGGTGTAATTTATACGAAAAACTAGATGAACATCCTATATTTCCGTAGTACAGAAGGATTTTTAAAGTGATACTATAATAAAAGTGCTTAATAAAATGGTTAAGTTGTATTTATACGGATAGTAGTAACAATAAGACTGTGAAAATGAGTCTTCACAGTCTTGGTTGTCATTTTGTTTTTGTGTTGTTTCTAAATGAAGATACTCTTTAAAACTCTAATCATTTTCAGTTGTAGTGAACAATAAAATTTAGCATAACAGTGTATTTAAAAGTGTGAAATACAGGTATCAATCGAAAGGCGTACGAGTCTGATGTTTATAAAGTCAACATGAGTACTGAAATTGACTGCTATCGTAATTGTCTGCTACGAATTGACTGATTGGTTTTTGTAATGCAACAATAGCCGAACCGTATTATTTTTAGCTCAGTGAGGGCCCGCCAAAAGTGTCCTACTTTCACAATTCTGAGATTATTTTTAACTTGGAAAAGCCAATGTAGTAAAACAAATTCAGACTGTGGTGTGTTATATGCACCAAATGTAATGGTATTTTCTGTTCTATATGCTTAAATAATAAAACTATTCCACACAGTGCCACTTTAATTAGGCAGCTCGGCTTGGTTCAACAAATTCAACTGCCCTTTTCCGAAAAGAAATTACACCATGGATTCACCACTAAAGGGGATCGAGCTATTATTCCCCTGAGATTAGTGTTTGAAGAGACAAGGACTGGGATGTGGAGATGGACAACACAAGATGTTGAAAGAGGATGAGCTGCTAGATCGGGAGGAAATTAGATGAGAGTCAAGGAGAGAAATGAAAGGGGGGCAGTGGAATAATAAAAAAAACCTTCCCCAAAAACAAAAATCAAAACACAATTGAAACAAATTAAATTAATAAAATATCTATAAGGTAAATAAAAAAATAAAGAAACATTGTATAGCATATGACTGGTGATAAAATCGAAAATAAGTAAACTGAATTTAATGCCTAAATGTACACAAATGGCGTACTAACCTCTGTTCTAGGAAATCAACATCAGCATGTCTAGTGTTCAATTTCTGGAATTAAACGAACAATACTTATTTTTTACAAGAACTGCATTCATTCATTTGTTTTACTATATTATATCAAATTAGTATCATGGACATCCACAGAAGGGTGGGGGAGTAGATATGTTACCGAAATGTTCGTGGACATGCATGCATGTGTATAACTGTCAGTCAAAGAATACATTAGCTTTATATGTTACCGGTATGTATATATTATTATATATATACAGTGTTTATGGTTTAAAAATCATTCATGAGAAATAAACTGCCATTTTGAAATGTTGTAGGAGAGCAATTGTTCAGCTGCTATATAGTTAGCTGTGTCCAGTTCACAGTTAAATTTTGACTGAAATAAATTGGTAATAATAATCAGCATGTGATATATAACACCTGCAAATCAAAAAACTTTATATGGTTACCTCCTAATTCGCTACTTGTGTTTTTTAATGTGTAAAATATCAACCTCTTCTAGTTAATGGTACTTTTCTCAGCAGAGCCTCGACAAATACTGATATTTTCCATATTAAAAAATACTCGTGACGAATCTCTATAAAACAGCCTATCTTATCACAATTTCAATTCATGGTCATATTCCGTAATTATACACTTTTAAATTTTGTAATGTAACCATTTTGTACCATAGCCCTGAATTGAAATTCCAATAAGATAGGCCGTCGACATGCTACTTTTTTTTGGTTACGGCCCTGTGTATAAAATGTCAGCGTCATGCACATCTAGTAAATCCCATTTACTCAGTCTTGGCGTGTCCGATCAACAATTCAGCCATTATTGTGCATTTCAAAATATCATTAACAGCCCTCGAAATTCGCGACGGTAATCGGCAATGCCGTCGCAAAAGCTATCGTAATATTGATTTGCGATAAAATTTCATTGCCGTCGCAAATCTGAGAGTGGTGAAAACTCTGTAGGCATTTTTCTCTGAACTATCCAATTACGGATTCCAGAAGAAAAAAAACATTTATAATACGAGTGTGGCCCAATGTGTTCAGTTTAATATAAATCGGTTTATTCCAGTATAGAAGCTTACGAAAGTAGCATTGAGATGTGATGTTTTAGCATATTATTACTGCAGTCGGTCATACATGAATACTTTTGACAGCATTATTCTTTTCTTTAAAATTGCCGCCGTAGTGCCGTTGCAAAATTGATTTACGACGGCATTTAACTGCCATAGCAAACTTGTCCGAATTTTAAGGGCTGCATTAATGCAACCTTCACACCAAAATCTAAATATACATTGATGATGTCTCGTTGCTCATTGTGACGTCATTTAAGTTTACATGTAATGATGATCACCCACTGACTCAGTTCGTGAAAAATTAACCTGTAATAAGTCTCGACATCTGCTTACTACTGCTGCCTTGTGCCTTGTTTGCAGATGATTTGTAATAAATAAAATACTAGTCGATCCTTGCCTGTCACACCATTTTTATGAAACGAGTGAACAGTGATGGTGTCTGACTAACTTTTGCTCATCAGATACCAAAACTATTCACTCACTTCATAAAGTCATTATTATAGTTTTATTACCCATATTATGGACAGTAACATACAGGTGAATATATTTTGTATCTTTCTCTAGGGAATGATGGATGTTATCTTTCCCCGCTGACATCATAACATTAGTTTTATGATGTCATTGGTTTCCTTGACTGTCAAGTCTCTCATTGATGAAATGCTGACTTGAAAGATTCAATTATTGTCTTTAGTAAAACATTTAGCTCCACCAGTGTCCAGTTTTTGTTAAATTCATTCAAGCAATTTGTTCTTGTTAACAATTAAAAATGCTCTATATTAAAAGAATCGTTCATATGTGTTCATGTGGGACAGGGCTATTCCACCCAAGGGTACATAATTTGTTGTCAGGGACGAGGCTTGCCGAGTTCCTGAAATCATATTATGTACCCGAGGGTGGAACAGCCCTGTTCCACATGGATACATAATGGAGGATTATTTTTCTCCCATCCAGTAGATGAAAAACAAGCATTTTGGGAAAACGTGAAAAACCTACATTTTTGTTTTTTTATCTTACAATAAAATAATCATAACCATTGAAAAGATCGTACCCAAAAATGGTTTATACTAAAAGTATAAACTGAAAATGATAGTATAATTTCATTATGACAGCAGGTTTCCTTGTTTTTATGAAATATAAAGAGCATTTATTGCGTTATTTTGCCGTTTACGTGACGTCACCCAATATTAATATCAGCGCCAACAACAGAAGTCACGTGGTCATGCAAGATAGATTTATTCCGCGTGGGCTGACGTCATGGAATACGCCTGTCTTGCATGGCTATGGATGGGAGAAAAACTAATTTCTGTGTAGTTCATAGAGTTACCACTTAGATACAGAAACATCAGTTCATTATGAATGTCACCTCTCTTGCTTACATTTGATTTGTGTACCCAAAGATAGCTTTCGACGTCATTGCTTTTTTTGTTTGTGATGTCATCTGTTTTCTTCTATATTATACAGTTTGTGTCATGTAAGAAGTATAAAGTTTAAGTTTCTAAACTATTTACACTATGGGTAATAAATACAATAACCCAATTGATACTCGGAATTATGGATTATCTGTTCCTCGTGAAATTAATTAACATTAATTTCACCCAGGATAGATACTGTAAACCGTGAACAAAATGCGTGCGTATAAATTTCGCGTCGTTCGCGTCCAACCTTATGTCGCGAAATAAATACGCACGCACTATTTTCCAGTTTGATGTGTGCTTAAAGTTTTGTTTTGAAATATTTTATTGAGAATAAAATTCACAAAAAGATTCACTCAACAGGCACAGCCTATACACGAACTCTCCTTGATGGCGACTAATCGTTAATTGTTTTATGTAGCTTCATGTGATAGCGACTAATCTACCAAAGGGTGTTAACAGCTCCCTGAAGCTGTGAGTTGTGATTCTAATACAGGTGAGGTGGGGTAGGGCCTAATCCCCTCTATAGACTCTGTACCAGGCACAATTGCTTGATGCAGGATACCAGAATATTGATTTACAGACAGTAACTTTATAACAATTACAGTGAACTGTCTTTATCCACTTTTGTTTTTTGAGATGTCAATGGTCATTCGCGAAATTTACACGTCGCGAACATGCGCTAAGGTATATATACATTCGCGGAAAAAAACACGTCGCAATATTAATACGGTTTACAGTAATCTGCAATTCCTTGTGACTCGTAACTGTGTTATTGTCTATATAATACATGTATATATATATAGAAGCCCCTCCTATTAAAGCAGACCTTGACATCATCAACCACCATGTCCTCTGATGCGCTGGTCCGCTCCTCGACAACGGGTTGCTCAACAACTGCCAGGTTCTACAAAACAAAGGAAAGGAAGATTAATTAACAAGTTTGCCCTGTTTAACAACACCACTAGCGCACATTAATCTATTAATCATCAGATATTTCATGTCAAACATTTGATAATTCTCACTCGGAATCATCAGAGTAAACCCGCTCCATTAGCAGCAAGGTATCTTCTATATATGCACTTTCCATACAGAGAGAAAAGCACACATACGACAGCCTTTGACCAGTTGTGATACACTGGTTGGAAAAAAACCCCACAAAAACAATCAGTTGAATGGATCAACCGAGGTGATTAATTATATCAACACCTCCAAATACCATCCTACAAAAAGGTGTTCATTTTTAGATTTAACAGGTGAAATAAAAATGTGCCTTCTCTCACCCCCTGCCCCTCCCTCTCCCTCAAATAAAACTGCACATTATTTTGCAAAAGACAGATATGTTGTGTGTACCTGTAAGACTATCACATCTACATGTACTGTTTATCTCCTATAAAACTTGTTAATTCTCAATTTATGCTTTTCATGCATTATATGAGTTCACAGTGTGGTGAAAATCTGTATTGGATTCGAGGCCATAGGTCTCACGAAAGTGCGTACTTGTATGCCTGTCTGTGCCTCACATATTCACTTGTAGAAAGGGTGGACCATAAAAAATGACTGACCAGTATGATTGGCTGTATATTTTTCTACCACATTTTGTCATTGGGTGCATTTGGGGGGTTTGTGTTATTTATAGAGCGGAAGATGACCTGTGTGGGTGGGCCGCACCATTTTGTAACAAAAACTGTAATCATCGGCGGACTGAGGTCAATTTCAGCCAGCTACTGAAAAACTGAGATGTAAATGTTGTGATTTTTTAAGCCAAAATAAATGAAGATTTAAATTATCTTTGTGGGGGTGTGTGACATTAGTGCCAACGAGAACCGGTTCTAGTAGGTACTTGGGCTAGAAGTTGGATAGTTTAACATGCGTTTCAATGGGAGTGAGTTTCCGTGTAGTGAGACCATAGGGAAGGGGGTCAGGGGGTGATGGTGATATTCGCTGACACCTTTTATTGTAGCTAAATATAGGCGAGATATTATGTTGAAATAAAAGTTAAAGTTTTGTTTTATTTCACGACACTACTAGAGCACATTGATTTATGAATCATCAGCTGTTGGACGTCAAATGTTTGGTAATTGTTTTACATAATATAGTCTTTGAGAGGAAGCCCACAAAAAATTTCAGTTAGTAGCAAGGGATCTTTTACATGAACTTTCCTACAGATAGGACAGCACATACCACAGCTTTTGATAAACCAGTCATGGTGCACTATAGCTGGCTGGAATGAGAAATAGCTCAATAGGTCCACTGATGGGGATCGATCCTAAACCGACCGCACATTAGACAGACACTTTACCACTGGGCTACGTCCCAACCTTATATTGGTAGAGGACAACTTGTTGAGAAAATTAAGAGGAATGGATGGCAATTGTATTCAGGCCATCGGATTTCACGGTAACGATCGTTACCGGTAGCATGTCGGTAGCGTGTCAGCAAAACCACAGAACCGAAATATCGTTTCCCATGATTATTATGGCAATTAAAAAAATTATATATATATATTATACAAATAATGTTTCTCACATACCGTATATTGCCGTGTATTCGCCGACTTTTGAAGACTAGAAATACTTTCCAAAAGAAGGGAGTCAGCTTATACACGGAGGCAACAAACCCATAAAATTCCGATTGAAAACACTCTCGACCCCAACTTACAAATTTTGATCAGGCCCTTAATTACAGCCTTTCACAGCTTATGTAACAATAATTTGTACACAGTATAAATAAAACACCCCACCATGCAGTATTATGTTGTTTTTTTGGTCTATAATGCATTACTAGTTTGATGAATAATAATAAAATTTACTTGTATTATTATCATTTCAATGGTAAAAACGTGTTCCGCCATCTTTGTTTGACACCTCTATCAATATCATTTTGTAAGCTCTTATTTGATTGGATCACACAATTTTGTGTAAACAACAGCCATGGACCACAGAATCGTTTCTTTCTGAGTGGGAGGAAAACTGGGATTAAACATGCCTTAATGAGTTTATTATTTGCTGTCCAGTAAATAATTAAATTACTTACATGCAGTGATATGTTGTTGTTACAGCTTGAATTGGTTACATTATTGTTATGATTTATCGGTGCTAAATTAGTTTTGCACGGCATGGAAGACGTTAGCATTACTATTAGTATAACGATTACGCATCTGTAATAATTAAAGGGGAAGAAAATATTGCATTATAGTATAAGAAATGGGTTCCCATAACTTGTTTTCATGGAACCTAAAAACAGGTTCCGATGGGTTCCCATGATCTCAGGACATGGAACCCAAAAAGTGTTTCCCATGAAATTTGAAATCCTATGGCTTGGTATTGCATTCCATACATTCAACTTTTGCTTTCACTCCATGTCTTATGTAACAAGTGCCAAGCATGTATGGCAAAAATTACATTAAAAAAATATATGTACAATTAAATGGAATGCTCTTCCTGTATCGGGTACTCGAGTCCTATGAATGGACTCAAGTCTTTCTATATTCCCTGAGTACTAGTACATATTTACATGTGTTATCTCCGGTACCCTACCTGTATCTACATCTATAATGACAGTACATATTTACCTGTGTTATCTCCGGTACTCTACCTGTATGTACATCTATAATGACAGTACGTACTTACCTGTGTTATCTCCGGTACCCTACCTGTATGTACATCTATAATGACAGTACGTACTTACCTGTGTTATCTCCGGTACCCTACCTGTATGTACA
>JAECMU010033751.1:5741-15919 GCA_016106625.1 Dracogyra subfuscus | reverse complement strand
GGGGGGGGTTCTTGCAACAGTACAAAGGCCGACCTCATACCACTAGGCTCATCACTAATCTTCTGTTAGAGGAACCACACACTGGGTGTTAGACTTGCCAACACCATCCTCTGACCTGTCCCCAATAGAACATGCGTGGGACCTACTGGGTCGTAGTTCACGTGAAAACCATTCCCATATCAGAATCGTCCGTGACATTGAACTTGCCTTGTATGAGGAATTGAATGTTGTTACCATTCCTGAGATTAGTGGTTTCAGTAGAAGCATGAAACAACTTTGTACTGCTGTCAGCAATGCCATTGGTGCACACACATAGTATTGATACTGTCTCAATATTTAGGTAGATGTACCCCTCCGATACATCAGTTGACGTTAAAGTAACAATGTTGACACTGTGACAACAAATTATTGCTGGTTACATTCAGAAATGCTATATCAATGGAATAATGTATACAAATATATTCAACATTATATCAGGTTGTGTTTATTTTATGTTTTGTACAATTGCTAAACGTTTTTGACACAGTATATATCAAACTCTAGTACGCCTAAAAACCACTCGTCTGCAACAATTTGTCATTACTGATGCTGACGGTCCTATGTCTTTATTCACTTCTTGAAGGATATTGCAGATGAAACATTTCCTACGACATTTCCAAGGCGTTTCAATAAACTATGATTTATACGTGTAAGGATAACCTGGATGCATTTCGTATTGCTAGGGGTAAGGCTCGAAGAGAGATTAGACAGAGTAAGAAAACATCTTGGAGAACTTTTATATCCAAATTGAATTCACAAGCATCAGTAAAACCTGTCTGGAATAGGATTCCTAAAATCAAAGGTAAAGAATCAAGTAACACAGTTCACCATTTGTCTGTCAATGATATGGATGCCACGTCTTATCGTAACATTGCCAATGCATTGGCAGACAACATTTGTCATAATTCATATTCTGCTTTCAGTACAGATGTTTTTACATCTGTCAGAGCTAAAGCAGTCCATTAATATTTCATCTTAAGGCATTTCTTTATGGAGGAATTGCAGGATGCTCTACGTAGAGCCCATGATACTTCAGTAGGACCAGACGAAATTCATGATCAGTTATTAAAACATTTACCTGAGTCAATCTTTGATGGTTCTTTTGAATATTTTAATAACAACTGGATTTCTGGTGACTTTCCGTCTGATTGTAGTAAAGCTATTATCATTCCTATTCTGAAGAATGGTAAGGATCCAACCAATCCTACTAGTTATAGCCCTATCACTTTGGCAAGTTACATTTTTGTAAAACCATGGAACAATTGATCAATCATAGACTTGTCTGATATCTTGAATCCCACAAATTGCTTACTAACGTGCAATGTGGGTTCAGATCTAGACGCGGCAAGGTTGATCATCTTTGTTAAGGCAGTGTCACACATTCGAGACCTACACTCACGATCCGCTCACGACCTTGACGATCTAAAAAACCTTTTAAAATTGCGGGAAGAACGTAGGAAATTTGGCGCCCCCCCCCCCCTCAAAAAAAAAAAGAAGCGTGTCTCGAGGTGAAGTCCAACTCACGTTCGTCAAGAGCTATACACGAGTTACAAACGAACTATACACAGTCAACTGATGTACCATATCAGAGCAATTCACATTCATTAGCGTCCTACTTGCAATCTGGCGACCTATCAGTTGGATTGATGATCAATCAGAGCGGCTCTTGGGTGCAAAGAAGACAGCAGTTAGGCCAGTATGATACCCTGATGAATGAGCTCAGAGCAGAAGACCCGGACGGTATTCCAGAACTTCATGAGACTACCCCCAGCACTGTACGATGAAGTGCTGGAGAGGATCAGGCCAAGGATCAACAAAACAAAAAACACAGTTGATGCTGGACTCATGTTTGCTGTGACAATGCGACATCTAGCTTCAGGTGACAGCTACAGCAGCTTGAAGTGAGATTTCCGAGTACCTGGGAACACCATATCCGTATTTATCAAAGAAGTCTGCCCAGCAATAATTGACGAAAACCCACATAAGTCATACAGTGCCCAACTACAATTGGTGAGTGGCGTGCCATAGCTGATGAATTTCTCAGCAGATGGAATTTCCCACATTATTGCAGTGCTTTGGATGGCAAGCATGTGACCTGCAAGTGCGCTGCAAGTGCCCTGCCAACAGTGGTTCACTATACCACAATTATAAAGGATGATTCTCAATCATCATGATGGCTCTGGTGGATGCTGACTATAAGTTCTTGTCGATAGATGTAGGACCCGATGGCGGCTCATCAGATGCTAAGATCTATAATGATTGTGAGTTGAAGGAAGCACTTGACAACCACACCATCGGCTTCATTGACCCTACCAGGTGACAACATATTTATGCCATTCTTCTTTCTTGAAGATGATGCCTTCGGTCTGCGACCTAATTTGATGAAGCCATTCAGTATTCGTTGTATGACGATGGAAGAAAGGAAACGACCACCTGTCCCGAGGACGCAGGGTTGTGGAAAATGCATTTGGCTTCCTGGTTCAGAGGTTTCAAGTACTACTATCTATGATGCAGCAAGATCAGAAGAAAGAGAGGATTATTGTCCAAGCTTGTGTATGTTTCCACAACTTTATGAGGATCCAATACCCGGCCCTGCAGCCTGGATCAGTGGATGTTGAAGATCATCAGAGTATATTAGTCATCCCAGGTGAATGGAGACGTGGGCGTAATATGCAAGATGTTGTGAATGTAGTAGCTCCCAATCGTGACACCAAGAGGGCTAAGAAGCAGAGGATGTACCTGAAGCACTACCTGGATTCACCAGCTGGCTCAGTTCAATGGCAGGACAGAATAGCTCAACCAACCCATTGAGAAAACTTAACATATAACTGTGTCACATCGTTTTTTTAAACCAGTAAATGACCTGAATCATTTCGGGTGTAACATGCCATATTTTATGTTGTACTTTGTATTGGATGACGTCTATTTTTTTTACAGAGAATGTAGACATCATTCAATGTTAAATTTCGGACTGAGAAGAAAACCAAGCACCATATCAAAATTCCAAATTAGACACATTGTCAATTTAATAAGTAATAAACAAAATTAGTACATTTGCTAGCTATTGTTTACTGAAAATTAACATTTACAAGTAACACAGGAAGGTAATAATACAGTTTTTAAACATAATCCGATAATGTTTATATCATCTAGATATTTAGACATTTGCATATAATAAATGTCGCTGATTTAACGAGTCATCATTGTTATCCAGTGAAACATGCCTGGTAACAGTGGCACTGATTTGGCACAAATCACTGGGTGATGTCACTTCAATGTTAGCATCCAATGGCTCACTAATGGTCATGTTGCCAAAAAGGATGTCATCTGCACTTTGTCTACTAGGACCTGACGGTTGGCGCTCAGACATAACTGGGACTATTGTATTGCAAGATTGTTGGTTGCTAGAAGTATAAGAGAAGTCCATATAGCTCCTGATGGCTGCTTGCATACTCCTGGGTCAAGGTTGCATCTTTAGCCAGTTTGCTGATGATGAAGCCTGGAGGAATATGACTGGCTCTGACTGTGGCTCAGGTAATGCCACAAATTACCATCATTAAGTGCCAAATTCTACCCTCCGTGAGAATAGCTGGGATGTGCAGGTTCTTGTGGCGCTGGTGAGTCACGGTCGAAACTGGCGTAGGAGGTGCTTGCTGATGAGTGGACGGGACTGGTGTTGGTGGTTCTGGTGGTGTGCCTGCCTGCTGCAGTTGGAGTGTATCGGTCTCCTCTTGAAACCAGAGGAGCTTTCCAATTGACACCCTGCAGAACCTTAAGTACAGAATACCAAAGGAAGGTAAGTAAAAATGCGCAGTTATAACATTTGCGATTTAAGTAAATCAATAAAAGTAGAAGTAAAATTCAATTAAAAAATGTATAAAGTTAATTGATAAATTTTATATTATTATGAAACAACATTATAATAATCTTTAAAAGCTGCATGATAACCTAGACCATAGACTCGGATGGAGGTTGTCTGCCAAAAAGCTAAACAATGTTATAAAGCCAGCTCTCTCAGATGCTGGCTGAGTTCGTCTCTGGGGTTGTGACTCAGCAGTCAATCTCAAGATCTGCAACTGAAATTCAGCTGTTGCCGCTGCCCTCTGTCATAAACGTTTTGTCTGCTTCCTTCTTCTTGTGGGCTGCGGTCTTCTTGCGATAAGGACCAGCAGAGGAAGCAACAGTGGATCCAGGCTCAGCAGGTGAGATAGGTCTGAACCTGATGCCCGTCTGTTCTTGCCCCTCGATGACCATCATAACATCAGTCATGTCCTCCTCCAGGTTGGAATCGCTTCCGTCGGCATCACCACCATCACCGACACGAAGTACGTCACCAGCTTCCGTAGCAGCTATCTTTTCCCTCAATTCGAAGTACACAATGCATATAACACAGAAGTAAAACTATCAGGAATTAATATCAGAAGTAATATAAGGAAATAATATAATATATAGATGAAATGAAAGACATTTGAATTTAAAATGATATATTAACAAGTAATTTTACAATACTTACACTGACTGGCACTTTCTGGTTGCTTTTCCTGGTGTACTTTTTGATAAAGCCGAAGTTAGCAAAAATCCAATTATCCCTATCAGTTAATCTAAACGACAATACCATGGCGCAGTCAAAATCGTATCTCTGCACAAGGTTGTACACCACCATTTATTTTCCAATGGATCTACATGCTAATATTGCCTCGGATTAAATTGTGTACAAAAATAGCATGATATCGCAAGGATTAATTCAGTCTCAGGCCTCACACCATCACCAGACATTTATTTGGTCAACTTGATATATCTGGTCCAGATAGATGTATACCACAACATAATGGTCCCAACTGAAAATACAGAAAATGAAAACATCATAGATATTATATTGCGACAAGTCTCAGCATTGCTTACTTTTCAAAATGTCATAATAACATGAATTATTAGTATATAGTATACATATTTTTTTTTTTAACTGTTTATTACCATCTAACCCCATCTTGTCGGCATGTGTCTACAACACCTGTGCTTGGAGGACCTTGTCCTTGGACTTCATATTATAAAGAAATGTGTTGGGCTGTAGAAACTCCAACATGGCGCCACATTTCCTACGTTCTCCCCGGGATTTAAAACAATTTTACATCGTCAATGTCGTGAACTGATCGAGAGTTTAGGTCTCGAATGTGTGACATCGACTTTAGTCCACTTTAAGATGATGTAACTAGCGACTCCCGACCGTCATGATCACTTAAGAGCAGTTGATGACGGATTGGCTCCACTACCCGACGAAGGTACATTGGCTGACTCTCACGATTGTTTTGAGAATGGTCAAAATGTTCGTGAGGGTTTGCCAACTTGTTACGTCCTTCAAGACACACTGAAGACCACTTAAGTCCTATATCAGAGCCTGTCCAGTGCTCCAAGACCTTTCACAAGGGATTCAATTTTTTTTTTAATTTTCGCATCGTCAGGTGATCGTGGAGAAAAATCGTGACTGTGTGACACCTGCATTAGATTTGAAATGTTTTGTAGGTAAGCTTTCATCCATAATCAACACTTAGTTTCCGTGTGGGTGTGGGTTTTTTTTGTGGGTTTTTTTATGTTCTTTTTTTGTGTGGAGAAAGCTTATGATACCACGTGGAAGTATGGGATTTTATACGCTATGGGCCTTAGAGGTCGAATTTCTGTTTTTTATATCTCAATTTTTAAGAGATAGATCTTTTAAAATCTGGGTGGGGACGATTTTGTCAGACATTCACCAACAGGAGATGGGTGTGCCTCAAGGTAGTATTATGTTTGTAACTTTATTTGTTTTTGTGAACATTAACAACATCATCTAGTATGGATTGTTCATTATATCTTGATGATTTTCAGATTTTCTGTAGATAGACTAATATGAGTATCATTGAACGTAAATTGTAGTTTTGAATAAACTTCATTAATGGGCAACTGACAGTGGCTTTTGATTCTCAAGGGCAAAATCAGTTTGTATGTATTTCTTGCAGAAAAAAGATCTCCACTTACATCCACAGTTGCTTTTGGACAAAAATCCAATTGTGGAATGGTCATACGAAAGTGTGTCTATTGCCAATAAAGTTGTTGTATTGTGTTGGATGCATCAGGGGTAATGCAAAGGCAGATTCAGCTGCCAAGTCGGCTTCGGATTTGCCTCATTGCCAGGGTTGGTGTGCCTTATACTAATTTTAAATATAATATCAACAAATTTATCTTTTCGACTTGGCAGCATGATTGGGACGGTGCGGTTGCGAACAAGCTTCATTCTATCAAGCCAATCCTGTAGACAATGCAGAAAGGATGAAATAGTCTTGTGTCATGCTCGCATCGGTCATACATATTTGACCCATTCATTTATTTTGAAGAAGGATCCTCCACTTCAGTGCGAGCACTGTCAGTGTACTCTGACGGTACGCCACATTTTGTTCAAGTGTAACCGTCTGAACGAAACTCGAAAGTCTATATTTGGAACATAAAATGTGACTTATTTTACAAGACCTACGTGATACTGCATTTTATTGTATATTTTAAATTGTATCTAACTGATATTTGTATCTGTGCACAGTTCTTTACACTGTGTTTTAATTCAACTGCTGATTTTTTTTTATATTGATGTTGATCATCACATTGTTGTTGTATTTACCATAGTTTCATTCATTCATTCATTCATCCATTTTTTAAAGAGGGGCCGATCTAAAACTATTGTATATTTGTTTTCAAGATAGTTGAAACAGATAGTTATGTACGCTAAATTCATTGTTGATTGCTTCAAACTAGAATAGAATATAAAGCAAGGCTTTTATCAAACGTTATTGTGTATTAAATGTGCAGATCCATATCGCAGAAACGGTGTGAAGGTTTACAGCTCTGTTGTTGGAAAACAAAACAATCAAAGAAACACTGGCCACCTGTGTGGTTCAGCAACATCAGCTAGTCCAAATGTGACGTGGATGAAATGCAACAACACAGCAAGATACATTACACTCTACCAGGATACATACAACGATGGTGGCAAATCCAATGATACGGGGCTGGATTTCTGTGAAGTCCAACTTTTTGGTGAGTTAGACTATTGAATGTTTCTCTCATTTCTGAGTGAATTAGACCATTCATTAAAATTATCACTCATGATAGGTGTTTTAAAAACATTGGTATATGTTGTTCTGTTTCGATAGCCGATTGAATGTTGGTCGCTGAGAAGTCATTGATTTATTCATTATGTAGTGTTGAAAAAGTGTAGTACCATCAAGGCCAATGCTCGTGATCGTGTGATTCCTTCGATTGGTTATATCGCACAGCGTTGTGAACGTCCGATCATAACTTCTATTATACGGTGCTAATACATCAGCACTCGAAATTACAACTACAGTGGACTCTGTCTAAACCGGATTCTGTGTAATCCGGATCTCTGTGTAAACCAGTCCATTTCTAAAGTCCCGCCCAGCTACCGTTAAACTCTTAGATATAAATCTCTGCCTAATCCGGATTCTGTGTATTCCGGACTCCGGACCAAAAATAAAGAACGAAAGAACCGTTCATGTATTAATTACCTCTGTCTACACCAGTTTCGGATTTCCTGAAACGATGGGCCTCTTAATTAGTGGAACAATGATCGCCAATTATCAGGGAATCGGGACGCCTGCGCAAGAACAAATATGAAACGTAATCCCAGTAGTGTGAATATTACTCTAATTACAGTCGGCCGTTAGATCAGTCAGATTAAAATTAGTTTGTGGGTTCAAATGTCACTGCTGATCGCGAGTCGACGATCATTCAAGAACCATAACTCTGGATGAACTCTGGCTAAACCGGTCCTCTGTATAAACCGGACTATTTCAACGGTACGAAGCGAGTCCGGTTTAGACAGAGTCCACTGTATATGAATACTCTGTTAAAATACTTTTAATCAATTATACATCATAACAAAAGGCTCATGTCTCTCAGTCTATCTGTTCGGCCACGGGGTTGTCGCCGTGTGTTCACCTCCCGTGTGGGAGTGTGTCTGCGTGTGTGAGCCCGTCTCTCCTCATCCCGTCTGTGTGTGTGAGCCCGTCTCTCCTCAGCCCGTCTGTGTGTGTGAGCCCGTCTCTCCTCTCTGTCTGTGTCTCTCTCTGTCCTTTTTATAGCATTCGGTTAACTGGACATGGCCATCCATCTCTTGAAGACAAATGGTGTCACTGGCATCTTTAATCCGAGGATACCCAAATTAGTCTTGATAATTAATTAGTTCATGGTCCGTGTGGACACCACAGCCATTACTGATGTCGCTCAGAGAATAAACGGCACACTGGTATGTCCATTGGACTAAATCAACATGACTGATGTATTCTGGTGTCAAAGTGTTACAAAAGGTCATTAGCAAGCAAATCTTACATCAGCTAGAGATATCACGTTTCACCAGTTGTTTTCACGTGATACGATTTAAATGCATTTCACCTATCAAGGAACTTATTGCTAATGCAATACACAGCACCTAAGGCAAATCATGATATGAATCGGTTCAACATATAACCAAAATGGACCAAACTGGACTGACATGAGCTTACTGCGCGCCTGAACAAAAACTAGATAATAACGGAGATTAAGGAAATGAATAAATGAATTAATGAATGAATTAATTAATTAATGTTTAACGAAACCCCGGCACGATAACAGAGTTTAAAGATCAAATTGCTGAATTGAACAATAATCGTAGACTTTGTTTAGCCTACAACACATTCAATTTAAAAACAATTTTAAGACAGAAGAAATTATCTGTGGTAAAATATTAAATCATATAATATAGGTATATTACCTGGACTGTACCTTGCTTTTAATTAAAGGTTAAATGCAGCAGTGTACACAACTATAGCCATGCCCACGCGCACACGGTCTTCCTGAGAAACCAATGAACGTAAGATATATTTATAATGGAAATGGTCATTGTTTGTTCGTACTTTCAAACAGCTGTACACGAACATGCGCGCGCACACACACACACACGCAACAAATACTTGCTATGTACGTTATATAAAATTTCATCATTGGTATATTGCAGTTATTGTTATGAAAGATTTAGCAACATTTTCATGTTTCCTATCACTAGTACAGCCGTCTGTTTCTTTGATTAGCATGTATTATATACTGAACAAAATAAGAAACTTCCGCTAAATTTGCTGGAACATAACTTGATGAAAGCAAACCAAGGCAATAATTGTTATATATGCGTTTAAAGAGTGTTCCATGATGCATCGTTTGGTGTAAAAAATCATGGTCATAGGTTAACAAACTGGGAGACATTTTGACCAAATTGTGCAGGTAAACCGTTCTCATGCAGACGATTATGAACAGTTTGCCCACTGATTCGGTTATTATGAAGCCCACGTGTGTTAGCAGCAATAGCTGTGGCAGTTTGGAATCGATTGCGCAAATGCGTGTTCATGATATAGCGGTCTTGACCACGCGTTGCAACATGCGGACGTCCACGACATGATAAGACGTTGATGCTTCCTGTCGTTCAAAATCTTACGCGAAGATTTCGTATCACTCGACTAGAACTCCCAACATGTCTTGCAACGTCTTATGTCGACATGCCAGCATCAAGCATGCCAATCGCCCGTTCGCGTAAATTGTTGCGTATTCTTGCCATACTAAAATTGCTACAATGTAAAAAAAAAAAAAAAAACACGTTTCTTTTTGTTGTTTTTTAAATTTTGAAGCGTTCTCGTTCAATTGACAACAATGTCAGTAAGAAAAGTAAAACAAATTGACTGAATACTACACGGGACATGGCGAACCATGCATGCACGTGCAAATTGAATTTCACGCTGTCGACAATTAACAGTGCAAAACATAATCGATACAATTCATGGATCTTGATAATACAGCTCAAGGCTAATACTACCTATATAATGTCATTACACAATGACTTCTTTAACACAACAAATACTATATGTACAAATCGGAAGTTTTTTTCAGTATATGTGCATAGCAACTTCTGACATACTTTAAAGCATGGTCAAATTTAATGATTTAAACATCATCATTTACTTTGGGTAAATGTTTACACAGAGTACCCGTAATAAAGTTATACATCTATACATTCGTGACGATATTCTGGGGCGGATCCAGCTTTTCTGATGGGGGGGGGGGGGGGG